>WYDI02013886.1:0-25192 GCA_009867235.2 Psittacus erithacus | reverse complement strand
GCGCCCCCGCGGGGGGGGGGGTGGGGGGGGGGAGGGGGCGGGGGGGGGGGGGGGGGGGGGGGGGGGGGGGGGGGGGGGGGGGAAGCAGCAAAGGGATTCCAAGAACAACAACAAAAAAAATTCCTTACAAATACCACAGTTGCCACGGAGGGAGAACAGGAACTTGCAGTTATGTGCAGGGAGAACTCAGAATCACCAATTTTGCTTTAATCTGACTAATTATAGTGGGAAATAATGATACTGTGCAGAAGTAAGATGAAATGTCTGTCTTAATGTCTTAACAATGTAATGCAATTCTTATGCACTGTCAAACTTTTTTTCTTTGAGAGAGAATAATGTCTATTTAGACCATCAATTTAATATTATATGACTTAAAAGTGAACCTACTTTATTTGATTGATAGACTCACAGAATGGTTTGGGTTGGAAGGCACCCTAAAGGTCGTCTAGTTCCAGCCCTTCTGTCATGGGTAGGGACACCTCACCCTAGGCAATGCAGCCCAAGGCTCTGTTCAACTTGGCCTTGAACACTGCCAGGGATAGGGCAACCACAACTTCTCTGGGCAACCTGTGCCAGTGTCTCAACACCTTTCAGTAAAAATCTAGTATCTAATGTAAATATCTAATCTAAGTCTACCCACTTTAAGTTCAAAGCTATTTCCCCTTGTCCTATCTCTACATGCTCTTGTATAAAGTCACTCTCCAGCTTTCTGTGGCTCTCCTTTAGTACTGGAAGGCTGCTGTAAGGTCTTCCTTCATCCTCCTCTGGGCTGAACAAACCCAAGTCTCTCAGCCTGTTTTCATAGGAGAGGTGATCCATCCCTTGGTTCATTTTTGTAGCCCTCCTCTGGACTCACTCAAACAGGTCCACATCCATCTTTTGTTGGGGATCCCAGAGCTGAATGCAGTACTCCAAGAAGGGTCTCACCAGAGCAGGGAAGAGGGGATCAATCACCTCCTTCGACCTGCTGATCGTACTTCTCTTGAAGTCCAGGATATGGTTGGCTTTCTGGGCTTCAAGTGCACACTGCCAGCTCATATTGAGCTTTCTGTCAACCAACACCCCAAAGTACTTCTCCTCAGGGCTGCTCTTAGTCCAGTCTCTGACCAGCTTGCATTTGTACTTAAGATTGCCCTGACCAATGTGCCAAACCTTGTACTTGATCTTGTTGAACTTCATGAGGATTGCTGTGGCCCAACTCTCAAGCATGTCAAAGTCCCTCTGGATGACATCCTTTTCCTCCAGCGTGTTGACTGCACCACACAGGTTTGACCATGACATATACTTTAGTTTTTTTAATGTGACTTCTACCAATTAAAATAATTTGACACAGATAAAAAGCATTGAGATGCACATCTTACTGTTTTGATGAAATATCATGTCTTAGTACTAGAAACAATTTGAAAACAATACTTTTATTGGATATGAAGGAAAGGATGGACAAAATTTTTTTATAGTAGTGGTAATATAAGAATACGGAAATATAATGTAAAACAATCAAGTTGCACCAGCCTTAAGTTATTTCCGAATGACAGAGCTACCATAACTACGTATGTACTATGAGTTCACTACATTGTTTCACTTCAAATAGCCGTAACAGCATTTTAATGAATTCTACCTAACAGCTGAACAGGCCTAACAACAAGTATATTATCATTCCTGATGGATCAGCAGATTGTTCATAACTTCTCAACAGATTTTAAAAGCTGGATTTTTAAATGGTATTCATCCATGAAAGTGAACTGTGGTAATGGTAAAAATCTACAGTTTCCTACCTCTGATTACTTGAAGAAAAGTTGTTGTAAATTCTGACTATATAAGTTATTGCTTCATTATTTAAGATCAGATACAGATGGTGAACAATTTTTTCCATATTCAAGCAAGCTGAAAGCAATTTCCATCTCTCAGAGTAGTTAAAGTTTTTATTTTTGCTCAAAGAGTCCATTTATTTCTGTGGGGGTAGGGAGAGATCAGATATAATAATTCTGTGAATTTTAAACACTGAGATACCATCTAACATGTAGTAAACCCAGAATTTGAATACAAATGTATGTTTTCTGAAGCATAGATTGCCTTTGATGAATTACCTCTGCTGTGTAAATGAACCCTGACAAAAAGTATATCTGATAAAATATTCCTCACAATAGTCTATTTATAATAGTATTAGCGAGGTGCAATGTGAACTACAAGGGAAGAAAAAGAGAAAAAAAAATAAATACAGACCTTTTGGGTATGTTGCTACTAGAAATCTCTTCAGAAAATACCCTGCAGTGGATCAGCAGAGCGGAAAAAGAACAACAAAAGAAAAAAAAAAAAAGAAAAATGTGGAGAAAAACTCATTACAAAGAAATCATCATACCAGCTTTATTATAAGTGAAACCATGTAGGTATTTCTGTACTTGTATTAGTGTGGGAAATGCACCAAAATGTACAGTGTTGGAAATGCACAGTGTGACAAATACAGGTATGTAATATTAAATTGGCTTTTCAAATATATCAGTTTCAAAAAAAATCATAATGGTACATTCAAATATTTAAACAAAATTTGAAAAGCCATATCAGGAATTAATTTCCAGCAACAAAATTAAATGTGAAAATATAGTATTAAATATGGTTGTTTTAACCAAACTGAAATTAAGTTGCCTAGAGCACATTTAGGACTTCGTAAATCACTGAAATTGTAAGCACTGGTGACCAAGCAACTCTTACTTGGGTTTTTTAAGAAACAATTTTTTGGTGGTTAAATTTTAAGTGTATGTTTTTGTGACATATACACGTACCATAAAGTTCACAAATATCTAGGATTGTATGACAAATTTATATTCAGGTATCTGATTTGATGATGGTCTCATAAAGAAGTGGCTGTATTTGTCCAAAGCCTATTTTTAACTAGTTAAAACTGATATTAAAAGAGCAGTTAACTAAATTCTGTTGAAAAGTCATTTGTTGGGCAACTGATAACTAAAAAAAGTCACTTAATCACTGCGGGGATACTTTTGTAGAGTTTCTGAAACAACTGCTTTGCAATGAGCAAATTTGCAGTAAAGAATTGCAATGTCTTGTTGCTCAGCCAGAAGGGGCAGAACATGCACAATATTCAGATTTGTTCTGGTCAATCTGAAAAACTCTGGCTTGGCTCATCTACATACATGTGGAAAAGACTATAGGAAGGGAGGTTTTCTTCCCATGAGTACCAGAACTATACTCAAAAAATAGAATGGAGCTAATCATTTAGACTGGAACAAAAAGCACTCCTAAGTGAATTCAGATTTCACTGCTAGCTGTACAATGTTCAATATGAGGCCAAGAGCCAAAAACTTTACAGATTTCAACTTAGTTATCCAGTTAGGCACACATGGAAAAGAGGGGAAAAGTATTCTGTGCTGGCAGCTAAGGATCATTTTCTTTTCCAGAAAATGTTAGTTGTTGCACAATACTATCCAGAATCTTTTACCAGTTCAATGAGCAGAAACAACTTATTGCAATGCTTGATCATGTCCCTTAGATAATGAAGTCAATAAAACTCTAAAGCAGCTCCAAAAGTTATAATCCTAGCTTTAATATAATACTTAGTGAAGTGTTCAAATCTAAGGGCATAAGCAGATTCCTGTAATCCTTACTAGTCAGGCTTTCTACATCCAGTTTACTTGTGGTTAAATAACACTTAAAGGCTAGAAAATTGTTCTAAATAAACTCAAAAGTCCTCCTTAAAAGCATTCCTGATCAACAAGGTGAAGGTTTCAGAGATAAATACCTATAGAAAAATCTCTTTTACTTCTCCTCAAATGCTTACCCTGCCACCAGGCTAAAGGACAGAGCGAAAGATCTCAAAGAAAACCATCTTCATGCCATCTTAAAGGCATGCTTTTGACCTCTGCAGCCTCATTTGTTTGTTTTCTTTCTAGGGGAAAAAGCAAAGGAACACTTGAAGTAAAAGAAAACAAAAGTGAGATTGTCCTTAAACTAACACAGTGTAACTTATTACTGTATATGATGTACAGGGCTTACTAAGCTACTATCTTTTATAACCTTGGATAAAGATTCTCTGTCTGCTATCATTCTGTTGAAGCAACTAATGTGTTTTTTAACTTCCTCCTGGGGTTGTAAAAATGTAAGCTCACTTGACTTTTTATTTCTCTACTGATCAGGTTAACAGTACCAGATGAATCTTCCTGTCCACAACACTGAGCAGCCTTATAGTTTTGTCCAAGACAAATGTTAAATGTAATTTGAAGGTCACTGGGAGTGATGCAGTAGTTGCTGAGAAACACTTTATATCACTTTACTTTTCAGCAGTCTGCATCCAGATGAAACTGAAAGAGATGTAAGAAATTAATTGCAGAGGACAAAATATGAAATATTAGCACCAGCACTGTTAACATATGAAGCTTGTAGTAGTGTTCCCTTGCCAAATTTAAGCATTTAGATATACAGAGAGTAAAAATATGAAAGCCACAGACTTCAAATTTATTGGATAAGACACAGAACTGACATATTTAATCAAGTTCAAAGCACAATGTTTGTGTCTATGACCTCTTCCGTTACCTGTATAGAGTGTGCATTATCTATATATCTAGAGCAATTTCTTCTTTCAAGTCTGTCTTTCCATATGAGTTTCCATTTAACTATTAACATTTCCCTCTAACCATTTCCCTTTAACTATTTCCCTTGAACCATTAACTTGCTTTTTCCCATGGAGCCTTTTTGCTCTTCCACCATCAGCTCTTTCCCAAAGACACTACATTTTGCATCATATTACCATGTTCTGCTTTTACTGTATCTGCTGTATTGATGAAATGCCCTCTCACTGTAAAAGAAACACTAATAACTACTTGGAGTGTAGTTCATAAAGCAGGAAGTATTCACTTACTAAATCTAGACTGTGGCTCTTTAGTTTGCTTTTAAGAATATCTCATAGAGCAATAAGCAAGCCTTATTAAACTCTCTTCCATATTCTGGTGTAACCTGGTACAGCTTCCATCTTGGAATAAATCAGACTGCTTTGGCACTACCTGAACTTTGACAAAACCAGTGTCTGCCTGTTTCGTCTTCTTCTCTCTCAATATAAATGCATCAATAATTCTTTCTGTCCTAGTTTCTCAAGGTAGGTGCCATGATCTGTAATTCTTTTAAATTCCATCCCACTTTGCCACCTCTCACTTTTTAATAGTTGATGCAGAATTTCACATTCTTCACCTTTTTCAAATCACCTGTCTTCTATGACCTTTTGAAGTAAATCACTAATGTTTTATAAATCTCTTTGGTTAGGTTTTTGTGCATGGGTGGTTTTTTTTTGGGGGGAGTGTTTGGATTTTGGGGGTTTTTTTTGTTGTTGTTTTTTTGGGGGGGTTAATTACAGATAATTTATGAGGCTATTATGACTTACATTTAATTAACTTATATTGATACTCTTCATCCTGCTTTTTTCGAATTCTCCCTGACATACTTGTTATTGTGATAAAACTCAGTGTATAAAGCATCTGGTCAAAGCTACCTTTTCCTCCCTTCCTTCCTTCCTCCCACCCTCCCTCCCTTCCTTCTTTCCTCCCTCCCTTCCTTCTTCCTTTTTATAATAAAAAAACCAAAAAACAGGTATTGAATTTATTCTGTTGTGCATAACCTCTTTTTCATTCTCCTTTCCTGTTGAAAAAGAGACTTTTGCTTCTCTTGGATTTCATTTTCTATCATGTTTATAAAATCTCTTTTGTCATACCTCACTTTACAGCTAGCTTTTCTGATTATTTTCATATCTTTATTTTTCTGTCATTCCTTCATACTTCCCCTTTGAAAACAGTATGTTTGCCAGTTTGCTTTTCCCCCCTATTTTTAACCGTAACATTGATGTGTTTCTGATTAGATTGGTTGTTTATTAAATTAACTATATTTCCTTTGAATTACAGTAGTCTGCTGTTGTTTTAATGCTGTTTCTTTCAGGATCTGTCAATTCTCCTGTAGAACAACTTAATAGATACAAAATATACATTCAGATGTATCAAACACACTTATAGATTGCTCATCCACCCCCTTCAAATTACGGTCTTATTTTGGGAAAGTTGTTGTCCTTACACTGCTGCCCTGATCTGTCCTTTGCCCGTAGAACAATAAAACATATAGTTATACAGCTGCTCCCATAAAAAATATTTTCACCTGTTTTATTTCGGAAACCAAGGAACTCACGAGTGAGCTCTATCAGGCATTTGATCTTGAATACCATAAAACATCAGATGAGATTTTAAATGTGGAAGATAAGTTGGAAGATAAACTGTAACCAGTGTGTTTCAAGAATTTCTATTGCTTAATACTGAGTTAACTGAAGTCTTTGACAACACACCTATATTTTAGTTGTTGTTGAGTAATGCTTACCCTAATCAAGGACTTTGCAGTCTCATGCTCTGCCAGTGAGGAGGGGCACAAGAAGCCAGGAGGAAGCTGAGACAGGACACCTGACCCAAACTAGCCAAACAGGTATTCCATACCACAGTATGTCATGCCCAGTATATAAATGGTGAGGGGAGTTACCTGGAAGGGATGGATCACTAGTTGGGTCAGGTGGGGTATTGGTCAGCAGGTGGTGAGCAATTGTATTGTGCATTACTGTTGTCTTCTGAATTTTTCTTTCTCTCTCTTTTCTTTTTTTTGTTGTTGTTTGCTGCTATTTTTATCAGCATTGTTATTGTTGGTATTATCACTATTAGCACTAAACTGTTCTTTTCAAAACTTGTAGCCTCAGGGAGGGTAGAAGTGGGGAAGTGAGAAAGCAGCTGTGTGGTACTGAGTTACTGGCTGGGTTTAAACCACAACCACCTGAAGAAAGCTACGAAATTCAACAAAGTTCACTCTAAAGTTCACAGATTTTTCAAGAAAAAAAATTTCTTTAAACTTCCTTAAAACTATAATCACAATATTAACACTTAATCTAAATGTGCTTGTTTCTTCTTGTTGTTGGTAGTCTTTTTATTAGATTTAGAGTGGGATTTTCCCCTGGCTTTTTAGTGCTGAGGATTTTTTTTTCTCTCAAACTTCACAGTCTCTGTGCTGTTGGAGAAAAATCTGTATTACTGTATTATTGATGTTATGATGCCCATGTTTTGTTCATATTGGTGTACGATTTGAAAAATGTCCATGTTTTTTGGCTGCATTGACTGAGTTAGTGTTTAAATCCAACAGTTGGTACTGTATGTCAGCACCTGAAGTAAATAACACTCTTAGTGATGTACTTGTCTGTTCCAATAAACATGTTCATTTGAAACTGTCATTGTGACGTGCCATGATTTATTACAGCTTGAGTTTCACTAGAATAGCATAACCAGAGCCATACAACAGAAATGGCAGCATCAGTTCTTTAACTTACTTTTTGTTACATTATTTTAATGGTAGGTCAGAAAAGTACCTTTTTCATATTTCATAGCAATCTATAGCTAATATTCTAATTTATCAGTTGGTTGGGATTTTTTTCATTTGTATGGAATCTTTGGTGACTGAAAGAGGGTAACTCTGAAAGCTTAAGAGTGTAACAATAAATGTTTTTTATATTTTCTTTTTAAGACTAAAGTTACTGAAGACGGAAATCAGCTAAATATTTTTCTTAGCCCACATCTTCCAGGACTTGACCATACAATCAGTTCAGGATGACCTTTTATACTGAATCTCTTTTTCAGAATAAGACATTGAGGGAATTTTTCATTTTAAAAGACTAAGGTCATAGATAGTGCAAAGTAATAAGTCTAAACAAGTCTACTTTCATTATTCAGTGGTTTGTCCCTACCCATCAGCTCTTGAGAGTTATGATTCAGGGGAACTGTAAAAATTCTCCTGTGAATTGAGGTTGTAGCAGAAAGGAAAAATAGAAGAGCAAATGGGAATTATAGAAGAATCTTTTCCTGAAAAGTAAATATACTAAAAGACAAACTATCATCACCTACCTGTGTGGAGATTAAACACACAGACTCCCGCAGAGTTCCATACCAAAAACTTCTTTACTGTCAGAAATCCCTTTTCTATCCACCCCTTCCAGTTGGTTATACATTTATTTAGACTACACCTTTTGTTCTCGCTCTACTAACAGGATTGGCTGGATTTGAACATCGCCATCCTCCGATTGGTCACCATGTGTGTTACCCTCTGATGGCCACTCCCCTCTATGTTCAGGCCCAGCACAGGATGTTCTGGCAGATTCCAGGATGTTTGGCCTAGCCTAAAACCCTTTGCACCAACATACCTGTGTAAATGATCTCTTTAGAAACACAACCTGAAATTGATTTGGGCAGAACTATTGGTTTAACAATTAGACATGAGCAAAAAATATTTTTATTTTGCACTTAAATAATCAATTTTAATAGGTAATTTTGTGACAGTAGTAGACCAAATTGCCAAGTTCTTATTAAATTTTTCTAGCAATTAAAATAACTGTCTTCATTATTTCCGTTTTTCAAGTATTTTAATTCCTTAATTATTTTGAAAATTAATTCTTTTTTGTGTTTCTTCTTTTCATCTCAAGTTATGCTTCCATTTATATTGATAATGCCTACTGACTTCTTGGCATGGTGGTGTACAAATGAAAATGTCTCATTATTTTTTTGACCTGACACACTGCTTGCCAGAAAACAATAATAAAAAACAATAAATAAAACCATCATAATAACTTACCAATCTATCTTGCTGAAAACTGTGCTTTTTGGTCAGCAGAGCAAGACGATCTGTGAAAATTAATAAACTCAGAAAAGTACACACAAATAAAAAAAAATAATATGAAGGAATGTGTTTAGAAAAGGGATATATTATTTTTAAGGTAGGCTCAAGAATTAAAAATTAGTGCAAGAAACAAAACTGTAATAAAACTATACTGTGTTGGGGATCTTTTTTATTGACTTGGACAACAAGATTACTGTGTCTATGCAGTGGGCACGTGTTGAGAAGGCATTACCGTCCACTCTTCTCCTCTGGGCCATTCCATGATCTCAGGAATTCCTGTTAGGCCTTGGTCTTTGTGCAGTGAGTTGAGCAATGAAGCATCCCTTAACAATACCAGGAACTCTTGCACAGCTAAGGAGGGGGTGGCACTGACCATACCAGGATTTCCTGTTGCTTGGCCAGGGCCAGAAACAAAATTGAGAATAACAAGTCATTCTCTGATAGCCTTGGAATATCCTTCTCCAGGGTCATAGCCTGAGTGGAATGGTACCACTGTTGTTGGAATTTTGAGAATTCCAGTAATTATCAACACAGATTGTGGCCATGATGGAAATTTACTAATGTCTACAGCAAATCATATTGTGCCGCTGTAACCAACAGTCTTGAGTGAGGTCCTTTGAACTCTTGTGGAATGCAGAGGGCTGCAGCCAACATCTGCCTCTGGGTGGGACATCTCTCAGAAGCTTGTGAGCTCTCAAGTTTACAAAGCCTGGAGGACCAATGCCTGGGTCAAAGACTCCCCATTTCTGTAAGCTCACCTCTCTGCCACTGAGAAATTCTGAGGCATCTGAAGTGAGTATTTCAGTGAACTCAAGGGGAGTTTTTAACAAGTATACCTTTATGCATATATGTGTATATATATATGGTTTTGTGTCTGTGTATCTGTGTATGTGTAAATTGATTTAGATACCCTATAGCAAGTATAGTATTAATGTTTTCATCTTGGATCTGTAATTAAGTCATTGTTGTGACCACAGTAAATCCTACTAACTCACTTTGTAAATGCTGAGTTCAACTTTAAACGAAGAATAAACTTGTGACCCACCTGTAACATGCAGACTGTTGCTATGTCAAAAGCCATGCAAAAATCCATCTGTGGTAAATTAGTACTTTTAAAAAATCAAATTAACATCACCTTTTGTTGATATCTTGCTGATCCTAATTGCTTACACATGAAATCCTTTAATCATAAACCATTGACCAAGTCTGAGAGTAAGATTGGACCTAGCCACACTTAAGTTCCATCAGGAGTTTAGAAAGCAAGTGGATCTACTCTGAACCTCATGTCTCAACAAAAGAGTCTTTCTCACTGTGAACAATAAAAGCAGTGTTAAAAATCTCTTTTCTTATCTCTACAGAGTAAAAATGTCATTAATACATTTATGTATACTACTGATGCGGCATAGAATCATAGAATAGGATCATCTTTGTTTCAGATGTGAAAGAGTTAAAGTTAAAAGAGAAGGTCATAATGATGGAATTAAAATCAAAGCAAAAGTATTTACTGAAGTTAGTGTATTACCAGGTAAGATATAAATGTAGGAAGAAAGATGGATAAAGATCTGTAGAAAAGCATATCAAAAGCCAACAGGATAGTGAAAATTTTCTTCAAATATTTTGATTGAGCTGGTCATTGGAACACTAATTTCTATTGACTGGTTTGAGTTTGTTGCTACACATCAAATCAGAAGCAAAATCTAAGATAATGTTTCTGCTAAATGACAGTCATTTTGCTCTATTTAAGCTGAGTGCAATAAGGGTCAGTTACACAAACATTTCGCTAAAAGAAAGAAATAATGTGACATTTATCACAGGTTTAAATGATACATCACAAATGTGATACACATCTACCCCTTGACAACGACGAGCAGGGAAAAAGAAACTGTCAGTTAATTTTTTCCTACAGGTCAGTTAATTTTCTCCTACAAGAGCCCTAGGAACAAGAAGTAAGAGGATCACATTTCACTGCCCCTATGAAAGTTGCACAAAAATCCTCTGTAGGCTAAAGTGCACTTCTAAAATAACAATCCATACACACTGGAGTTTCAGTACATGGGCTTGGTGTGCAGCAGAGCTGAAGATGGAACAAAGCACATTCTGCTCTTTCTTGTACACCCATATGACCTCTCCTTCAATATCCAGTACCTATTTCAGCTACAGGCAGGAGCTGCTGCATTCACTTGGGCACTAACACTGACTTAGGTGAGTCCATAGGTAATGCAGCAGCAGTGCTTTGCTCCAAGACAAGCCTTGTTTCCAAATACTTGCACCTGCATGCCTAAAAGGAGATAAGCCTCCTTCCTCTCACGCATGACTTCATTTCCCAACCTTCTATCTCAGCCTTTCCCACCTTTGTACTCAAGGTGTACCCTTCCCTAAATCCTAGTTCCCAAAATACACTAACACTGACCCCAAGTGTTTTGCTGAAATAGAAGCTCTAATAACCTAAGTGTCATTGAACATAACATCTAACAGGTTACTGACAGTATTTCATAATGTCTTAGTTATATTTTACTGATGCTTCAGACTCATTTTTATATTGCAAAATAACCAAAAAGCTGAGGTTTTGTTGCTTCTTTCCATAACAGATGTGTGGAGGAAGAGAAAATATATGTTCATGAGAATATTCAAATACAAAAAGCCCTTCTTTTGTCAAAGAATAAATATATAAATGGACAAAGTGTTATTTATGAAGAACGGCAATGCACAAAGGAGATCTGCAGCCAAATAAACCAATGACATATGCTCAAGAATTACATATAATTCAAATTCATTTCATTTCAGTATAGGAGCAAAGACCTTAGTTACATGACTTACTCTGTTATTTTCATTTTTGGTCACCACTAAGTTGCAGAGGTTTGTTTATGTGCACAGCTCTGTGAGATATGGCAAAGAATGATGCATCAAGTTATTTTCCTATAATTACATGAAAAATGTAACATAAAGTACAAGTGGAGGAAGGAGCTGTGATACATGAAAAAATAAATCAAATGTGAAGGGGGGAAATTGTCTCTCCAGTATTACATTCATGAAGTGTTAAAACTCAACTATTCAGAAATAAGCACTACCAGTTTCCATGATGCTAAAAAAGTTTGTTGCTTTTGTCTTGATTCTAGCCTATAACAGATGTATTAATAATAAAACTAATTGACCAGATATTATATTCTTCAACCCATCTGGGATGTAAGACCTCCCTTCCTCCATTAAAGATGTCATGTTTATGACTAATGTAGCAGATTCCAACATTGTACTTGGCAATCTCCCATGTGTAGTTTAAATGCTAAATTTTACATATTTCCAGCATTAAAAAATTGTTAGTCAGTGATGTAAATTAATCAGGATTAAATCTAATAACTCCTGGAGAAAAAATCAAACATCAAAAAACAGTACTTCTTGCTCTGATTCTTGGTCCTAAACTCTTATCACAGTGGTCTTAATGTTTTGTCTTTTGTTTCTTCTGTCAGTTTTTATGCAAGTAGCTTTTTAAGAGCCTGTGCTGCTTTAGTAAGCACCTACTTTTTCAGGTTATTTCCATTTCCATTAATATGAATAAGACCCAAACATTTCAGTTTAGGAACATTTCTGAGCAGATTTGCTGCATCCTTAACAGTAGGTTGCTTTCCCCTACTGAAGGCTGCACCTTATTGAAAGATGTAGTCACGTGCAGGTGGAATAACAGGCAAAATGAATGAATATATAGAGAAAAGATAAAAAAATCTTTCAAGTTCCGAGCTGTTTCTTGAGAAACTGAGAGTGCTTTTTATTTCCTTGGTGACTTGTAAATATTAATTTAACAGGCATTTTAAACAAATTCAAACTGGTGGAAAGTGTCCTGCAACTTCAGTGGGTTATACATCATGCTCTATGTAACTGAGATTTCTGCACATGTCCATAGGAATTCCAAGAGCCCCATTAACTTTCAAATAAAACATGACTATATTAAAAGAAAAATTATATTTTCTTTGTCTTTTGTGACTGATTTGTAAGATGCCTGGACAGCTGTTAAGCAGCTTGTTATTTGTTAAGAAAGTATCTTCTGGGAAATAGAGTTTAGCAGACGTGGAAAGCAATCTCTAATCCTCAGTATTTTTAGTTAACCATCTTTGATAACCAAAGTGACTGTGATTCAGAAATGCAAGATGGAACAGAACTGGAATCCTCTTAAAAAGCCTTTACAAAGCCTTTCTAAAGCAGAAGGGTTTGCATTATCAAACTTGGTAACATTAATCCTGGCATGTCACTATTGTTTTAGAATTCATAAACTTTTACCTTTTTCTTGTTAGATTAAGTCTAGTGCTGAGAAATAAATAGTATAGCATAGGAGAAGACACATATGTAATATATAGACAGTGCACTGCTGTGAACATGGGAATGGTATACACATTACATTACAACTCTTTTGTTTAGACTATTCCTTAATGTGAGACTCTGTTTTGATGTGATTAATTTCTGCATTCTACCAAATAACTAGATGTGCTGCTTTTGTCTTTTGTTTGTTCGCTTGTGTACAGAACTTTTCACTTCCCAGACATTTCATTCTTCTGGAAGAAATGAGCTGTCAAAATAAACAGAGATCCAGAACAATCTGAGTGGGAAACTTGGCTGAATACAGGCAGTCTACACTGTTGGTGTGGTTCATTGGCTCTATTTTAAGGAGACTGGCACAGAAGAGAGGAGAGAATCCCAGCTTTGGTCCTTGTCTCCTCCCAGAAGACCTGTTAGAAGTTGAAGTACGAGCTCAGATGAGTCCGCTCTGCTGTTCTCTGTGCACTACAGAAAACCACTCAGTATACAAGAACAAACTTCAAACTTAAGATTTATGGTTGAAGATTTAAAAAAAAACCACAACGAAACAACACAACTTCAATATGCCACTAGCTGAGAGGAGGAAGAATCAAGGAAGAGACATTCTTTGCTAGAATCCAAAAAGATTAAACTTAAATTCCTCTCTGTTAGCTAGGAAATGTACACTTTACAGAATGGGGTCCTAATCAGACGAAGAACCAAAACAAAGAATCAGAACAAAAGAACAAATGCATACATCCTCAATAGAAGGAAAATTCCCTCCTGGCCCTGCCCTACTGGCAAATTCATTTATCTTCAGAAGTTGAGCAAAACCTACAAAATACACCTGAAAGATTTTAATGGCACTACTGCACAAAAGTGTTTGATTTCTAGCTGCTGTTAAACATAATGCTTCAGGGAAAGGTAAACAAAAATCCAATATAGCAATTAAAGATCTCAGAGGTGAAATTCTACAGTATTTTGCCATTGAGAACTTAACTGCAAGTGAGGGAAAGGCAAAAAAGTATAGCAAAAGGTGAAACTATTTGGATCTGTTTGCTGAATCTCTACACACAGGACTCATTTAATGAAAGCACCTGTATTTTTCCTGCTTGTGAAAAGGATGTTTTGAGTGCAACAGAATTATGGATAGAATTACTTCTATATCGGTGCTGAAAATGAGAAATTACCCTAGTGAAGCAAGTCTGGTTTTTTCAGTGCCAGATTTTTCTCTGCCATATACTGTGTATCGCATTTTTTTTGTCTACTAGAAACAGAATTGCTTTTCTGTGAGTTCCCTGAGAAAAACTGTTACTGTTGGGCAACTGTGATATTTGTTGAACTTTCCTTTTAAAGATTTTGAGTTTGTTTTTCTCTTTTTCTATTATTTCTTGCAATTCTTGTGTGCTTCTGTGCAACTTCCTTCTCAGTATTTTCATCTTAGGCATTTTGTTAATGTTTCCTTGGACATCATTTAACCAAGTACATGTGCTTAGTTCTCTTGCTTGATCTTTCTTCATAAGTCAGCCACTCCAACCTCCTAAATATACATTTGTACTGTTCTTTCTTTTGTATGTCTCTATGAGTATTAAATAATTAAATATTCAGAACTAAATACAGATGTGGTCAGTAGTCATTTACTGGTGTATCCATTTCCCAAAGACTTGGGACTTGGCTTAACCATATAGAGCTGGTTTTCACCTCTCTTCTTCATGCAATAGAACTCCAGTGATAGCAGCTTTAAAAATGTTTTAAATATATATATTTAACAGGCTATTGATTTAATTGTTTGTGCACCAACAATTCTTAGTTTCTCTCCCTACTTTTTTGAAAATTTAGCATAATATTAAATTCTGTTTCACAAACTACACATATTTCTTGTTTTCTGTCATATTTCTCAGTTGCTTACTATATATTTTGTCCCTTAAAACCAATGTACCTGAAAATGTTATTGTCATGCTGCATCTCTTTTTGCATAGTGTAATTTAATGAAGACAAAATAAGACCTAGAAGACTTACATTTGCAGCTATTAAACACTTACTTTCCAATGATTATTTTGTTTTGATCCCTGTGTTTAGTCACTCAGCCAAGTTCTTATCATAGGACTCTGTTCACATAATAGTCACATAAAAATGATTAACAGTACAAGCACTTCAATACCCAAATCCGAACAGGTAATGGTTACAGGTTTTTGTTCAATGGATCATTTTATATTGTCAATACAAGTTGTATTGTCAAGTTTATTAGAAGTAGTAAACACAGAGGTATTGTCTCTTCTGGGTACTTGCCTGTTTCTTTTTTTGATGGTAAATTATCCATTGGAAACTGATGTTATACCATCATTGTACACAGAAGTACCAGACTTAGTGAGAGGTTGTGTATCACAGAAATTCCTTATGCATCTGTAAGGGGAAATGTACTGGCCTTTGTTGGTACCAAATTCTACAACATCATGCAGTTTAAATACATTAATTGGGCAAAAGCTGAGCTATTTGACATGGTATTGATTTATGTCACCAGTTATTGCTGTGGGACAGCTGTGTATTCAGTCAATGACTTCTCCCAACATGTACAAAAGTTTTAAACTTCTTTTTGAGTGTATGTTTCTATACAATGAAGATCAGTTGTTTTTCTTGACTAAGAACAGTTTCAGATGTAATCTAAGCCAAATGTTACATCATTTACCACAGAAAGTGACTTCATACTGCAGCAGTTTTCCCAGGACTCATCACGAGCTGCTGCCTGACTATAAATTACGTAGTATAAATATAAAAATCATATCCTAAGTTGCTTCTAACTCAGAATAAGATGAAAAAAAAAGCACAGAGAAGTACTGGACAAAGTAGTTTTAAATACTTGTCCCGTCAATTCAGAAATGGTCCAGAAATCCTTTTGCCAGCAATCTTTCTTTCATATAGCAAAGAGGATCTATAACTCTCAAACTGTAGAAAGCAATAACAAGAATTAGGAAACTACTTTTGTCACCCTAGTTTTGACTTACTGATAATAAAATATTGATAGAACAACTAAATTGAAAGTTGTTGCGATGCAATATGTAACTTTAAATGTCTGGGGGTTTTGTTTCTATTTGTTTCTATTAAGAGGAGATTTTTTTATTTTGTTAAAATCTATAATAAAATTTTGATTTCTTGATATAATTCAACATAACTATCTGTCTTTAGAGAATGAACGTGTAGCCAAATTTGTTCCAAAGCTGAAGCTAGGCTTCTTTTTCAAGCGACATTATTTTTTAATTTAGTAGAAGAAAACCTTCATATGACACACTTCGCATGAAAGAAAGATATTCTTCGGCCAGCTTTAAAGTGCTAGGAAGTGTGGTGTATAATAGTACTACTCTCTGTACTCTGTACTATAAACTAGAGTGGTGCCAAGGGGAGCTGCTGTAATAATGGCAGTAAAAATGGAAAGATAAGAGAAAGTAGTGAAAAGAAAAGGCATTTTGGGTGTCCAACTGGTCTGAAATACCCAAACTGAAACAGCAGCCAGTTGCACTTTCTTGCGTTTACACTTTGAGAATGTACTGACCTTTTCAATTCAGTTATGGGTGTTTGCTATGATATACTTTTCTATGAAAGATGGATAGAGAAATCTATGCAGTGTTCTCTCTTTAATTGCTTTTTTAATCTCTTATCAGACACAGTAATTTTAACACACAAAAGTAGCAGGCTTCTGCAGTTTAGAAACATGTAGAAAAGTGGCAAGAAAAAGTATCAATGCTTTGTGTCTATCAAGATTCACAGCAGACACATCTTTGCTATACATTCTCTTCTAGAGGGTCTTGCGTATGGTTGGTTTATTCTTTTAGTGTTTCTATGGAAATACCCATTTTCTCAGCTCCAGTAAGGGTGATGTAAATTGGATTCTGCAAAATGTGTTCAGTAACACATTGCTTATTTCAATTTTGAATATGCATTTGAAATTCAGCCTCAGTGTATTTGGTTTGCATGTCAAGGTTTTGGTAGTGGGGAGACTACAGAGGTGGCTTCAGTGAGAAGCCAGTAGCCAGTTCCTCTGTCCAATAGAGCCAATGCCAGCTGGCTCCAAGACAGACTCACCACTAGCCAAGGGTGAACCCATCAGCGATGGTAGTAGCATCTCTGGGATAATAGATTTAACAAGGGGGAAAAGTTGTTGGGCAGGAGTACTTGCAGACAGTAAGAGGAGAGAGAATATGTGACATCAAGGTCATCACAGGAGGAGTGCAGAAGGTGCTCCAGGTTCCAGAGCAGATATTCCCCTGCAGCCCATGGAGGTCCATGGTGGAGCCAATATCCACCTGCTACCATGGAGGACCCCACACTGGAGCAGAGGGATGCCTGAAGGAGGCTGTGACCTCATGGGAAGCCCATCCTGGAGCTGGCTTCTGGCAGGACCTGTGACCTCATAGGGAGAGACCTATGCTAGGGCACTCTGATCCTGAAAGACTGCACCCTGTGAAAGAGACCTACAATTAGACCTACAGTTCATGAAGAACTGTAGCCCATGGGAAGGATTCACATTGGAAAAGTTCATGGAGGACTCTTTCCTGTAGGAAGGGCCCCACACTGGAGTAGGGGAAAAAATGTGAGGAGTCCCCTCAGGAGAAAGGAGCAGCAGAAACAACATGTGATGAACTGACCACTACCCCCTTTTTTTCTTTTTTCCAAATCTGTGCAATATGCTTGCACTCCCCAAAGAGAGATAAGCATTTGTGTCTTTTCTTATAAAAATTTTCTGATGCATATGACTAGGGAACACCTTATTGTGCTTGATGGTGGAGTTAGAAATATGTAGCTTAAGAAGTGCTGACCGAACTTCTGTATATTTCATCCTTAACTATAAGATATAAAACTTACATCCTTTACATTTTGAAAATGTAAGCTAGTAAAAAGGGTATTGTAATTCAGTCTTTGATTATGTGTCTCTTAAACAGTGTTCCTAGCTTGTTGTCTCACACAGAGTTTATGTTTGTCTTTGTCTACATCAATAAAAAGGCATAGGAAGCTCATAGAGAATGTGCAGCAAAATCTGTCTTGCTGTCTTAAAGAGCTATTGACTGATGACGTCTGATTGTTTCAAGAAAGGCTATCTCAAACAGCCTATTAATGAAATTTTAGATTGTGTCTAGTTTGGGACAATTTTATCTTCATATCACTAACGAGATGTAGCGGTTTGAGCCCAGCCAGTAACTCAGTACCATGCAGCCATTTGCTCACTCTCCTCACTTTCTACCCCTGCTCCTGGAGGGATGGGGAGGAGAATGGAAAGAATGTAGCTTCCATGAGTTGAGATAAGAACAGTCCAGTAACTAAGGCATAACACAAATCACTGCTGCTGTTACCGCCAATAATAATAATGATAAGGGAAATAACAAGGGAAGAGAATACAATCGCTCACCACCAACCGATATCCAGCCCGACCCAAGCAGCAATCTAACCCTTATGGGTGACTTCCCCCAGTTTACGTCCTGGGCATGACGTGCTGTGGTATGGAATACCTTTTTGGCTAGTTTGGGTCAGGTGTCCTGTCTCTGCTTCCTCCCGGCTTCCCCTCCTCCCTGGCAGAGCATGAGGCTCAGAAAGTCCTTGGTCAGGCTAAATATTACTGAGCAACAACCAAAAACATCGGTGTTATTAGGGCTGTTCCCAGGCAGAAAGTCAAAACCACAGCACTGCACCAGCTACTAAGGAGAAAAATGACTGCTACTGATGAACCCAGGACAGTATCCACCCGTTATTGCATACCATTCACGTCATGCTCAGATCCCACATTTTCAATATACCATCACTCTTATCTCATATATATGCATATATACACATATGTATACATCCATACACACACAGAGAGAGAGAGAGATTATTTCTTAGTGCAAGGACCAATCCCTATAAAGCTGCTGAGTCCATTCAGTCCATGATATCAGGCTCCATTTCTTGTAACAGCCTTTCAGAGCAGGAGAGGCTGTGTGCAGTGTTCACATTCGTGAATAACCTGGGCAATAGTGTCCATTGTTAATTCCACTCCTCGATCATGAGTCCATCTGTATTTTGCATCTCCACCCTGATGGTCTGAGGTGTCGTGGGTCCTTCAGGCTCTCAAAATAATTCACCCTCCCCTTCAGCAGTTTCTGCAGCTTGTCATTGAGGACTCCATAAAGCTGCCTTCCATCTCTGACGCTTCCAAAGCACTGGAGGGGCCCAGTGGACTAGATACTCGCTCATACTGTCCCACACACCCTGCCACTCATGACTGTCCAACACTGGGGAAAATCTCTTGGTCCTCGTATATCGCTGTCTGACCCAAACACGACTCCACTTAACTCTCGAGATCAGATGAAATGGTTGTGGGTAAAACACACTCTGTATTTGTGCCAACATGATGATCCCCATCACAATCAGCAGGCAGGTCTCAAGGGTACCCAAAGGCCATTCAAAACCTTCAGAACATTCAAATAGCACTGCTGTACTTGTCACCAGGGCTGGTGTAGCTGCTGTGCTTGAAGCTGGAGTAGCTGTGCTGTCTGGTGCGGTCAGAGTTAGCATAGCTGCTGTACTGGTCACTACAGTGTGTGGGAAGGTTTCCCTCATAGGCTGACCACCTGAGGAGGGGAAAAATATGTGTAATTGCTATACACTCCTATTATATACCTACCAAAGTATAGAGGTTGTGACCACACTGGGAACGCAAGCCACATCAGTTTCCTGATCAATGATTCTATTGTATTGCAAGTCATTACCATAAAGTACAATGAAACAAGAACCTTAGCCCAAGGGTCCCAGCCAAGAAACACTAACACAGCAAATACTGGCTGTAAGTAAGGTACGACATGCTGAACTGTGAGATCCAGAGCAATAACTGTGAGAGCCAATAAATCAGCATTGTGTCGAGTGACTATTAATCCAAAAAAATGAATGTTTATCACAAATGCGATTAGATACACTCCAGTCAGATCTGTCATTATCCCAACCCTTCATGCCCCACACTGGGCGCTAAAAAGAAACTGTCGTGGTTTAAGCCCAGCCTGTAACTCAGTACCAAGCAGCCGTTCACTTACTCCTCCCCACTCCCACTCCCCACTCCTGGAGGGATGGGGAGGAAAATGGAAAGAATGTAGCTTCCGTGGGTTGAGATAAGAACAGTCCAGTAACTAAGGTATAACACAAACCGCTGCTGCTACCACCAATAACATAACGATAAGGGAAATAACAAGGGAAGAGAATACAACCGCTCACCATCCAGCCCGACCGAGCAGTGATCTAACCCTCATGGGTAACTGGGCATGACATGCTGTGGTACGGAATACCTCTTTGGCTAGTTTGGGTCAGGTGTCCTGTCTCTGCTTCCTCCCGGCTTCCCCTCCTCCCTGGCAGAGCATGAGGTTCAGAAAGTCCTTGGTCAGGCTAAATATTACTGAGCAGCAACTAAAAACGTCGGTGTTATCAGGGCTGTTCCCAGGCAGAAAGTCAAAACTACAGCACTGCACCAGCTACCAAGAAGGAGAAAAATGACTGCTACTGCTGAACCCAGGACACAAGATAACCAAGAAAGTTAGAGAAAAAATAACAATTCATTTTAAATTCCCAAATAACTATTTCATTATCTTGTGTTTCTACCTAGGAATGGCATACATGTATCCTGTGTATGTGTGAAATCTAGCCAGTATATGTTTGTGAAATTAATCTTTTCAGTTAGAGTATTCAAAAAAAAAAAAAATAATTCTAAAGTAAACTGAAACTGTATTGGGAATTGTTGTCAAATATGCTAGTTATTCAGTCCCATTTTTCCCCTTTCAAAGTTGTTCTAATTAGTGGACTAAATTGCATCAAGTGAAGTGTTTAGGAAGAAATAAATTTTTTGTAATAATTGGGCTGACATATGGCAGAAGAGAGAATAGTTGTAAGAGGAAACAAGAGCTTCTATAGCAAATGTATAAAGGTGAGGACAAAGAACTGTAGGACTTTCTTTTCTTTATTTGGCTTTTCCCTGCCTTCTAGCAGACAGAAGACTCAGGAATTCTGTATAAAATACGTTATTTAATACACTTCCTTGCTTTCCTATAGCACTAAAAAACTCACAAAGTATGTCTGGCCCATGCTGAAATTCTGGGAATGCCGTATCACAAAGAAAAGCTGCACTGGGATTTTGTTCTATAGATATTTTTTTTTTGTATAATTGGTCCCTGAGGTAACCGTGCACAAAAATGGTTGATAACATAAGGCAATAGCAGTACAATAGTAATACTATATAATATAGTTTACTATAGTAATATTTCAAAATATGAAAAATTACCCTCTTCCATCTTCTTACCACCAGTGGTGATGAACTTGTTAAAGAATCGCAGTGCTTCTGAGAGACTGAGGTGAGAGTACAAGAAAGCCTTCCCCACTCTTGCCCTCTTTTTTCTAGCTCATGTAACTTAATTACTGTAATTAAATCCTGTTTAAATGATACAACCTCATGGTAAAAAAATGCAACAAAAAAGTGTCAGGGGGCCATCCATACCCCAGTAAAGTGTTTACAGAGATGCATCTCCTCCCCAGTAGCTCTTGGGAACAACAGTACTGGCTCAAACCAAGGGCCCATGTAGCACTGCAACCTTCCTCCTGCAGCAGCTACACACAGGTATGTAGGAAAAAGAGAAAACAGGTTAAGTGATAATTTCAAATAATGCCTGCCCCTGCAAGTTCTGCTTGCCTACAACTGCTTTCAGCTTTGGAGGTTTCCTGAACCTGATGTACTTTTTCTACTTAAACTCCCAATGACTTACCACTGAATGCTTCTCCAGTCTTCCATCGAATCTATGTGGCCTGTCACTACCCTCAGTAGGGATTTACCTGCCTCTTTTATATGAAAAGCTATCTTTTCTTACTGTTTCCAGCTTTATTCTCCTTCTTTCATCTTTTCACTACCAGGTCATAGTGCTTCTGTTGGAAGATGTAACATGACCAGGACATCTCTGAGCTCCTGACTTTTTTAGATCTCATGTATACCATGCTGAGATTGTCAAAAGACCCTTTTTGTGCGTGTCTCAAAACAGCTTAAAAGACAAAGGACAGATCATTTTCACTTGGACAGACGGCTGGGGACAGAGCAGGGATCCTGCTCCACGAATGTGGTGGATGCTTCCCTGAGTTGTATGCCCTGAGGTCATGAAAATCAACTGCCCGGCAACAAACTGCCCAGAGACAGTGGCACAGACCCTCCGGCTCCTGCCAGGGCACAACATGAGCTGGGTCTGGGGCTCACCAGATCCCTGCAAGTGAGCCTGACCTGTGGGAGGGTTTCAGGAGAGCCAGACCCTATAAAAAGGCACTGTCCTGCAGCCGCATGGTTCATTCCTCCATCCTGGACCTGGGCAGGGTCCCTGACTACAAGGGTCTCAAAGGCTGCAACAGGAAGGACTTCCACTCGCTGATCAAGAAGACGTCGCTGATGCTGGATCTATGGCGTGGGTGGTGATCCTATTTCTGTTTCCGTTCCTTCTTTCTTTCCTTTCTCATTTACTTTGTGTCTTTTATAAGAATAAGAGCCTGCCAAGACTTTTGTTCCTCTTTTGTACCAAAATAAGACTGTGTCCTTGCCAAAACATACACAACCTGCTGACAACCCTGAGCCAAGTGTGTCTGATAAGGATTTGCCGTTATTTGAATAAAGTTTTAAACTCTACCTCTTGAGCTACTCTGTTATCAGACCCAGGTTTTCCCAATGCTCCTGTCACAGTTTTAGGGAAATTTGCGATGAAATTAACCGAGTTTCATTTTCCAACCTCTGGAGGGCCTATGGGGCTTCTCCTGTGTGAGGTGTCTATATCGCAATCTCTTTCTCATTTCACGATTGCTTCATTTCTTGTGAAAGCATTCTTGAAGTAGAAGACTACTAGGGGTCTGTAACCTTGCAGAGGACCACCAGAGGTTTGTAAGCAGGTTGTGGTGCTTTGGGGTTTTTTTGTTTGTTTGATTGGCTGATTGTTTTTTTCCCCTTCAACAACCCAACATGCGTTGACTTACTTTAAAGATTATGGGACCTTGAGATCCATTATTTGGTATGTGTTTCTGTTTTATCAATATATGATTTATGGGCCACCTGTTACCAGATAGTCCCTAGAGCCTTCATCCTCATTTCCTTTTTGTTTCGTGCTTGGTCTTGGGCTGCATAACTGCTATCCTTGAAATAATCAAAGATACTGTATAAAAATACCTTTTCTGGACAAAAGCTGCATTGAAATGTGAAGGCTATATGGGGAGTGATAAAATAGAGCCGCAAACAATTGTTCAAATCTGCCAGGAGAGGTTAGGGCTGGACATTAGGAGGCATTTCCTTGCTGAGAGGGTGGTTAAACACTGGAACAGGCTTCCTAAAGAGGTCGTTGATGCACAGTGCCTGTGGGTGTTTAAGAGGCATTTGGACAATGATCTTAAGTAGGTGTTTGAACTTTTGGTCCGGCAGTTGAAGTAGGTAATCTTTGTAGTGCACTTCCAACTGAAGTAGTCTATTCTCATATGTATCAGCTAGCTCTGCTTGGGTAGGGCTTGGGTTTTTTTGTTGTTGGTTGGTTGGTTTTGTTTTCTGCATTTGATGTTTGTTTTTTCATGGGTTTTGGTTTGTTTGGGGGTTTTTTTGTTATTTTTTTTATTTGATTGCTTGTTTGTTTTTCCCCTGGAAAAAAGAAACTGCTTCTAATGTGAATCAAAACCCTTTTGGTCCTTTGTCTGAGCAGAGTTGACATGTTTTACAGATGAAAAGCAGCATTCGACTAGTGGTATAGTGAGGTTAGACTGTATGAAGCAGACTAAGGCAGGAAACTAATTTTCCATTTATGGTATTAATATTATAATGGTCAGTTTACAGCTGTAAGAAGTTTTCAAATATCTGTGCTTTCATTGGGGAAAAAAAGGAAAATTTTGTCCATGCGTTAAATCTAGAAGCCAGCCTTTAAAACAAGGGTAACTGGCACAATTACAGCAGTAAATTGATGTTAATATCTAGTAAAAATAGTCTGCAACACTTCATTTAACAGTAACATAATTCTGTAGATTGTTTTTTTATATGTACTATTTCTTTATCTGATATATATGAAAAAGGGTATGACTTGATGCTTATATTTCTAGAAATTGTTTATCTGGATATTGACCTTCCCTTATATTTATTACTCAACAGTTCTTTGACCTGTTCAATTTTAATGTCACTTTCCCTGTCATAGACAATGTAAGTTAAGAGAGGACTGGTGTTCTTAAAGACAATTAATTTCATTTCACAACAGTAGATCAGTATTCCCATTTGTGTCTTATTGTAAAAGGTATAATGTAACCCATAAATATATTGAGGCTAAAATGCACGAGGATGAGAGTATTAAAGCTTTAATAGTTAAGAACAGATTTCCATGCAACTCTTCTGCAAAAACCCTCTCTCTTTTGAGGACTACCTGAATTAATGAAATGGCATCCAAAGTTTTCACATTATACATCTTTGTAGATCCTTTTTTTTTTTTTTTTCCCCGGTGATAGATTTTATCAATGCTATTCTTTCTATCTGATTTGTAGGCGTTTGTACTTTTATTAACATAATTGGCTCTTGATCTTAGGTATACTGAAGAAAGACTTTGAAGTTTTTCTCTGATGGAGAATTTGTCTTCTAGTTTTAGTATAACACCACACTGAGTGTAAAGTAAAGGGAAACTTTATTTGGTGAAAGAAATTTCATGGCTTTTAGCAGTTAAAAGTTTATACAAATATGAGTACATATAAATTTACTTTACTGCATGGTGGCTTCATTTTTCTGCATTCCAAGATTTGGAAGTGATCTAACTGTCCAGCTTTCTTTCAAATATAGCTGTGTGCTGCATGTGGCTGGGATGGAGTTAACTTTCCCCACTGTAGCTCTCAGTGCTGGGCTTTGTATTCATAGCTATAGCAGTGATGGTAGCACACCAGTGCTTATCTACTGCTGAGCAATGCTCACACATCAAAGCTGCCTTCACCCACTTTCTTCCTCCCGCAGAGGCCAGTAAGTTGTGGGTGGGCAAGGGCAAGAGGTTGGGAGGGGACCCAGGCAGGACAGCTGACCCCAGCTGACCAAAGCGATAACCCATTAGGATATTCTGTACAATATGGCATTCTCTAAATCAAAAGCTAAGAGAAGGGGGAGTGTTGCAGGCGACGGCGCGGGGAATCAAGCGACGACTCAATATGAGTGATAAGCAAGTTCCACTTTATTGCCAGT
>WYDI02013884.1:0-48473 GCA_009867235.2 Psittacus erithacus | reverse complement strand
CATTACTGAGCAGCAACTAAAAACATCGGTGTTATCAGCGCTGTTCCCAGGCTGAAAGTTGAAAACACAGCACTGCATCAGCTACTGAGAAGGAGAAAAGTGACTGCTACTGCTGAGCCCAGGACACTCACCTACTGGAAGTTTTTCTTTTACCTTTTCTTTTTTTTTTCCTCACCAATTTACTAAAGCAGTAAGTTTTTTAGGAAGCCTGCTAGGATTAATGGCTTGTTAGAAAAGGAAGGTTGGTGGCCCCATTATGATTTTACTGACAGTGGTTTAAACAGCTCCTGTGAAAATGAAGAGGTGCTTTCATTGTAGCTGATGCTTTTAAGTTTAGATGAAGACTTCCTTTCCTAAATTCAGTAAGATACCCAAGTGCAATTTCTTCTCTAAGGAATTCAGGTCCAGGGATGTTTTAGATGAGCTTGAACAGATTCTTATTTCAACTACAGAAATGAAAACAAGTGTGTGCAGAAGGATTTTCCCCAGGTCACCTAAATTTAGCTTCGTTACTTTAGCAGAGCCAACTTCCTTAAGCAAATCTGAGGTTATGATGGAGACTTCCATTGGAAATTATATATAGGTATAGGTATAAGCTGTAAATAGGTATAGATACATATATATGTGGTATTTCTAAATAAATGCTGTGCTGTGTGACAGACAGCAGATGGATTAAATGCAATGATGCCAAACTCTTGAGGGGCGAAGTGAGCTTGGAAGATCCCAAAGGGTACCTCATCAGTTTCTGAAGTGGGTCTGCAGCATCTGTGCATACTTGGAGCTGTCACTCTCAGTGCTTACATCAGTCAATGAGCCTAGACTAGGAACATGCACAGCTAGGAAACCGTTCAGTTGTTTCAGTTTGCAGTCAAATTAAAGGCTTTCTTAAGTTGATGCAGCATGGTCCATTGTCATAAGTAATGCTATAAATTTTAAGGCCTTAATACTAAGGGGTTTGAAATCTTCAGAAGCTAAGAAGTCAGTGATGACAGAACAGTGTTACTGCCTTTATCAGCTCATCTCTCCATTCAGCATGTCGCAAAGTGGTCTGCAGAAATCATCCCAATAAAACCTCACAAAGCAGTCTTAATCAAATGGCAAGCTTCCTTTCAGTTGAGGTTTGCTCCTAAAGTGCAGCACTGTAACTCGCTTCTCATCATTGTTGTGGGGCATCTTTCAAAGCAAAAAGAAGGAACAAGAACACTGTCACTGCATCATACCCTGTTCCCCCACTCCAAAGTTAGACCTGGTCTACCACAAAGCAGCCTCCAGATTCTGTCTCTTCTGAAGGCTAGCAGAAAGATCCCCTAGAGGGGATTTCTATAGCTGTGTGTTGTTACTGCTTCTTGAATTTCAAGCTTCACTTTTTTCCATTCTGGTATGAGTCATTATAAAATAGAGAATTCATCTTCATTTGGGGGTTCAGTGACATCAAGACTACTGCAAAAAACAAGAGTAGCAGATTTATCAGGAGAATTTTCCCATTACACAATTATGAACACACTGTAAATACGGGTTTTATAAAAGATAAAATTTTATATGTAAGGCAAGTATTTGAATTAATTCTAATAGAACAAGTAGAAACTGTGGGTTTGGCACTAATACATTGTTTGTTCAGGAAAGGCAATGGCTGTCAATGCCCCAGCTCATTCATTTCAGTGGGAAAGCCTTCAGGGTCCCTCTGCATCTTCAGATATGGAGTCCTCCTGCCAACAGAGCCACACTGAAAGCTGATTGCAGCATCTTTGAGAAACCGCCAGCGCTACTGAAGAAGCAGCCTCAAAGTTTGATGTTGAGAAGGTCTTAAGACGTATCACATTGATGATCTGTGTTAACTCAAAGGTCCCAAATCCAAACTTGAGTTTTCCTATGTCAATAACATCACTGCATTGTTTTGCTAAGGGAAGGGGCAGTGCAAAGACAACTTTCAGCTTTTAGATTTGCAAAAGCACATAAGTCTTAATAGGTGGTGGAACCCATAGGGTAAATTTATTCTGAGAAAGCAGTATGTGAGCTTACAGTTTGGTGTGGTGGGTTTTTTTTAGCATTTATTTGACTATCTTTTAGCAATAAAAAGGGGGTTGGAACTAGATGCTCATAAGGTCCTTTCCAACCCAAACCCTTCTAAGATTCTATGATTCTAATGAGAAAAAAGAAAATCCTCTGGTCTATACTCTTGCTACATTTTAAAGCTGCTCAAATGTCACATTTTATCCCATAAGGCCTCTTTCCAAAGATAAGTCTTTGTATCTCCCAGCAGAAGTCCTTCTTGCTCAGGGACTGTTTCATTTAACAGTAATTGTGCATCTTCCTATGGGAGAAATGCACATACTTTCAGACTTCCATCTGTTCTGCCATGCCATGTGGAGAACAGAGGTGCTTAAGATGAGTAAAACAGCCACTTCAAAAAAACAGGTGGGTTTTTTACAGGTACAAGCAGTACCTTTAGCCAGCATTTCAGAGAGGCACACACAAACACAGAGAAGATTAATGAGCATGAAAGGCTGGGTACAAGCATATAAAACTGGACGTCCCCAGTTCCTCTGACTTCAAATTTCTGCCTGGTTTCTGTGGAAACTGAGGCAAAAATGAATTCCCAAACCAACCTCAATTAACACAGTGAAGTTTATAATTTCCCACATCACTTTACACATGCTTGAGCTTTTCTGATTAAAGTATGATTACACAGGGGCTCTTGTAATGCATTTTTGTAAAAAAATACTTGTATTATCACATGCATCAACAGGGGTGGCACCAAACTATCCCCTGGTTTGGGGGCAGGAGGTATTTACAGGCTTTGTAATTTTTTTCAATCCTCATCCAATTCTAAATACAGGAAAATAGCCTTCACTTCCCATTTTATTAAGGTTTGTTTCAGTCTATTATTTTCTGGTTAAGACTGAAGGAAAACTAGTTTGGCTGGTCCTGACATAGAGGGAAAGTATCACTGTAGAAGGTTGGTGATGTGGAAACTGAAATAAACCACATTGAGTCTCATTCAGCATAAATGAAAACTCTGTGTGTAGCTGGCAGAAAATGTCAAAGAACTAAAAGAGATCAGTTGAGGGTAATGGAGAATGGTTTCATCCTTGCTGTAACTAAACTGTTCTCCCCATAGGTCAGTGATCTGCAGGGGTTATCTGAAAGGAAGCACAGTTGGGTGCAGGGGGTAAAAAGGAAAAGCAAAGGGATACAGCAGTGGTTAGTGGCCACAGACTGGGGCCATGTGAGGCTAATGCTGAATATCAAGGTTATAAGAAAAACATTTTTTCACCACTGAGTGAGGCTCAAACAGTTCTCATAGAGTGAGGGAAGTAGAGTGAGTCACCTCACCAGACAAAGATCATGTGGGTTATTATCAGTAAGATTTGTGGTACCAAGCATTAGCTCTTTCTGAAGGGTCTTTCCCTCTGGAGGATCAAATACTGCTGTTCCCGATGGGTACAGGCACAGATCTGAAGACATGAAAAGCCTGAATTAAATGGGAGTCAGATCCGAAGGTGCTTGAAAGCTAAAACTGCAAATTTCTGCTCCTGTGTTGGGTACATCACAGGCACGGCTTGGTAGAGTCATGCCGTGGTATTACTTCATAAACACTGCTTTTGCTCACCCTCTGTGGTGTGTTTAACAGGAGATAACATACTCCTTTTAGGAACATGCTGAGATGTGCTCATGAGGAAGCTGATATATGTAAGTTGAAACCTGCAGTCGAAAATACCACCCTGTGTAATTACCACCTGGTGTAATTACCTCAAGAAAAACTATCAATAAGAAATACACACTTAGAAATAATAATTGCAATGCCAAGATTTCATTACTTTAAATACTCTCTGTCTTTCTCCCTGGAGCTCTTCTAGGCATGTAGGCCAACCAAGACACGGAGATAATTATGTTTAATAGTAGCATAAAGATAACTGAAAGTCACTGTGTTCTCCTACATGATTCAGTAGAGCAACACACTGAAACTGAGCTTGGAACATATATATTCACAGGGTAACTTTTGTATCGCATTAACAAGCTGTGACACTAATGCTAATTCATCATTAGAAGAGACATGACAAGTAGGCTGATTTAATATTCATTCAGCACTGCAAGGTTTCTAGTGTATGCAGTGAGACTTTTGTTACTGTTTAACAGCTTGGGATGTCTGAATGCTCTGCTTAGTCACAGAGGAGGTGCAGGCACAGCACCGCTCTTCCCTCCTTTGTCTTGGTCCTGATGCAGAGAGCATTTCTTTGAGCAAAGACACCACCACGTTCAACCTTTCTGCCTGTTTTAGTTGAGGTCTCTTGGCAGGCATTGCACAGAACTGAAGCAGGCAGGAGCACAGAAGCAGGAGAACATGGATTTGTTGGGTTGAGAAATGGAGCAAGTAAGTCACTGTCCCTGACAGACAGAAAGGGTTGCAAAGAACTTGGAGGTTGTTGCTATCTAATAAGTGACAACTTGGCCTTAATCTACAAAACTAAACATCACAAACTTGAAGTGGCAACCAGACCTATTTTAATAACTGGAAAACCCAACCAAGGAGGGGTGGATTTCCACAGGTCAGGAGAAAAGAAGATAACAGCGCCCAGAAACTATTAATTGCATCACAGAGGGCTGGTTTTCTCAGCCTGATACTTCACCGAAGCGGAGCCTTGAGCAGGAGCGGGGCAGTTTTCCAGGTGCGATGCCTGCTTGAGAGATTCCCTCAGCATCTGGGAAAGCGCTGGTCTCCAGCGTGGCCGTCCGGCCGTATGGACGCCGCATGGGGCACCGAGTCTGTCCATCCGGGAGCAGAAGCCTGGGCAGACAAGCTCATGGAAATAGTAGATGTTTACCTGGCAAATCTCTCACATGAAGACTAGAAGTAGGAGGTGATTGGGAGAAAACTCCAGGAACAAACTCGCCAACAAAGTTTCAGGTGACAAGCAGGTATTCTTTATTGCAGCGTCAGGAGACAGGAGGAATAGCTCCTCCTAACGTGTGTCCCCGTATTGCTACACAAGCCGCCGTTATATAGCTACTGGGCACACATACATATTCGTGAGGCTACGTATGGATTACATCATTTTCTAGAAAGTGTCCCACATGCGTAGTGGTCTCTGAGGGTTGTTTACTTCTTCCAACAATCTTCATCACTTCTGGCAGCCTTTGAAGCACCCGCTTAATTACTATTACAGACAGCAATCATCTTGTCCTTTCACTTATCAGCTAGTTTAACCGCTCCCATCCTGGACAACTGCTGGTCCAGGATACTCCCCAGTAGATGTTTACTCCAGCTCCATGGGTTCATTAACACCACAGACATAGCAATCATCCTGCCCCTCTACTCATCAGCCAGTTTAACTGCGCCCATCCTGGATATCTGGCTAGTCCCAGATATTCCCCATCACCAGGTCCTGTTTTTCTGTTTTATTTTTTTTACACTTTTTGTACTAAGGTCCTAAGGACCTAAAACTATGTCAACTACCTTCAAGTACCTCCATTACAAAGCCATCAAACTTAACCTTACTTAAAACTGATTACGTTTTTGTGCTTTTGTGCCTCCTTGTCTCAGAGGTGGGGGTGGCACCAGAATTACTTTTCATTCACTCACAATCTTCCTTCTCTTCCTCCTCCTCTTCCTCTTCTTCCTCCTAGCTCTCTGTCCCATGCACTGGGGAAGGACTGCAGTTTTCCCACCGGAGCTTTGCTGTAAAGCCATATTAGTGACAAGCAGGAGGAAAACCAGACACTTATTGACAGCTGTACTTCGGGGGTGGGAATAAATCCGTATGTATCATCTTACCTCATTTTCTCCTGCTAGCATTCAGGCATTTCAAACAGAAAACCAGAGAGATGCCCAGGGGTGGGGAAGCAAATCCCAGACTGCATGAGCTCGGTCTGTTGGGAGTGTTATGAAATCACAGAATGTTTTGGGTTGGAAAGGACCTTAAGATCATCCAGTTCCAACCCCCTGCCATGGGCAGGGACACCTCACACTAGACCGTGTCACCCAAAGCTCTGTCCAACCTGGCCCTGAACACTGCCAGGGATGGGGCATTTACCCCTTCTTTGGGCAACCTGTGCCAGTGCCTCACCACCCTCACAGTAAAGAACTTCTTCCTTAGATCTAACCTGAACTTCCCCTGTTTCACTTTAAACTGACCACCCCTTGTCCTACCACTACAGTCCCTAATGAAGAGTCCCTCTCCAGCATCCTTGTAGGCCCCCTTCAGATACTGGAAGGCTGCTATGAGGTCACATTAGTCCCTCAATGCCCGGAAGCCAACATGCACCAGCCCAAATTCAATGTTTGAGACAGCCTCTGGGGGAAAAGGGACTTTTCACACTGCGTTTGGGCTCCAACTCTTTATTCAAGGCATGGATTCAAGGCATGTACAACCACCACAACAGTTATTCAAGAGTAGACAATGTACAAGTATGACAGCTCATAGTCATATACAAGTTATGACAGTGACTGATTTACAACCTGGCCAAGAGCCCAGACTGCAGCAATTAGCTGGAGCTTTAATTGGCTTGTAACAAGAAGGAGCATTTATTAAGCCAAAGCTGGTAACAAGAAGCAGCTTCACTTCCTCAGCCAGAGCTGCATGAAGCAGAAGCATCTTGTAGCCAGAATCAAAACCTACTGGAGTGTCCCTCAGCCAGAGCATCATGTAGCTGCAGCTGAAACCAAAGCTGGAGCTTCAACAAGCTGGACCTGAAATTACCCGAAACTGAAACAAGCATCAGGAATTGAAATTACCCAGGGCTTCAAATACCCTGAGCAGTAACAGGCTGGAGAGCCCATCAGCAGGAACATCTCTTATCCAGAGGGCCAGTGGCTGGACCTGCCCTGCAGCTGGAGTGTCCATTAGCTGGAGCTGTGACATCCGTCAGCAGGGCTGTGCAAACAGCATGGTTGAGCAGGACATCTGCTCTCCACGAGGGACAGCGGGGCTGACCTGCAGCTGTAACAGGAAGGAGTGACTATTAGTAGGAACATCCTGTAGCTACAGCTGCAATTACCCTGAACTGTGGCCAACTGGGGTGTCTGTCCACAGGACATGTACTCTGCAGCAGGAGTACAGGTGTGAGGCTGTCCACAGCAAATTGCTCTGAACAGCAGGGAACCCAGCTTCTTCCTTCAGGGAATAAATCCATGCCAAGTGCCTCTCTCTGCACAGAGGATCTCTCCCAGTTCTGATTCCAAGGGCAGAGCTGAGAGGGGTGCCCACAAGATCTCCTGCAGTGGGCAGGCGCAGGCAAGGCAGTGTCAGTGTCTCCTCTGCACCTGAAAAAGGGGTGAAAAAGCAGTTGGTCAGAGCTCCCAGGGTGCACAGCACAGCCCCACATAAACCATGGGAGATGCCTGCCCCCCTCCTGGGCTAAGACAACCCATTGCTTCCCTCTTGCCCAATGCTTTCAGCAGAGGCTGCTCAGCACCAACACAGGTGATGGGGAGAGAGAAACAACAGGAGAGCTCAGGGCTCAGCCAGGAAAAACTCACTCATTCCCCAATGAGCAGTTAAGAAGCGCACCCCATTCAAAACACCCCCTGCTCAGCAAGGACCATTTCAGGCACCCAGCTACCCTGGCTGCCACAGCACTCACCTCCCAGACCTGGGACCCTGACCCTGCTGGGAGTGGGATCAGGCCGGTGCAGGCTGCAATTTGCATCAGCTAACACTGAACCAACCCAAGTGCTAAATGTCATGTACAGTTGAGCCAAGCCCAGTGCCGCAGATCAAATAAAGCTGAGCCCAGCCAAGCTGAAGTTTCAGGAGGGACCCAGAACAACCAGGAGGCCCACGGGGAAGCAGCCATGGTAGTGCTTGCTGGGTGCAGGCTGATGGCACAGGGAGAAGCTGCCCTGGGGCAGCTCGGTCATGGTAGCTTCCCTCGGCTGGTCCCGCATGACAACCAGAAGCCACAAGCAACAACCAGACACAACAGAAACACGAGGTTCAGCCACAGCCCTGACCCTACTGCAGCACAGGACCGGTACCAGCCCCAAACTGCCCCCAACAGAACCACCACCAGCGCCAGGAGCCGGAAATACGGCACATTTTCCTCCAGGCACAGCTTCAGCTCACATGTGTCGGGGGTGACCCTGCCAGACACTCCACTGCACGGCACAGCCACCTACCCGCTGCGGAGCACTCAGCAGGCATCTCCTCCCGTGTCGGTGTTCCCCAGTGCTGCCATGTCAGGGCTGCGCTCCTCGCCTGAGCTCGTCCTCCCGTATCGGTGTGCCCCGGCGCTGCTCATTCCAAGCCGGGCAGCCCTTCTGCCGCTCAGCTGCTCCCCTGCGCTGCAAAACCCATCGTGAGGAAGCGGCCGGAGCGTCACAGCCGGGAAGACGAACCCTGTCTCCCATGTGAGATCCCAGCCCACAGCCAGCCAAGGGGCTAGAGGCCTTACGCTGGGGGAGCCCAGTGCAAATGCCCCTCTCCAGCTCACTGCGGGGGCCGGGCGGGCGAGGAACCCCGCCGGGAAATCCGTCCTCTGTCTCCAGCGGCACGGAGGCTGCTGCCGGCAGCCGGGATTCCTGCGCTCCTCCCTCGTTGGCTCCCCGCAAGCAGCAAAACCGTCAGTGAATGTAAACCCCGCTCCCAAGGGGCAGAACCTGAACCCTGCCGGCCGCCACCTGCCGCCTGCTCCCCGCCTTTTCTCCGCACATGGAGGTGCCAGGGACCATCTGCAGCCTCCCAAATGAACCGGGAGCCTCCGGGCTGCCCGAGCGCAGCGCCAGGGCAGAGCCTTTGCCTCCTCCTCTTCCCTTTCTCACCTACCCGACTGCCGGCCCCCGCCAGCTTCTCCTGCCCCGTCCCAACTCAACTCGGCGCCCACCCGCCCCCCTCCCCGTCGTCCCGTAGCGGCTCATGCCTCCGCCCATGAGCCTGGCGCCAGGAGCCAAGCGGGGCGAAGCGAGGTCCCGGTAACGAGGGCGCCTTTCCCCACGTTTGCCCAAACGCTGCTGCTGCAGCTGCGGGGCTGCGGTGGGGGTGCCCCAGCCCCAAGCGCAGCTCCAGACGGGGGTTTCTCCGCAGCCGCGCCCCTCTCCTTGCTGGGGGCGCCTTCATCGCCTGCGGAAGCGCCAGCCTGGTTGCCCTGCTCCGGGCGCTGCAGGCTGAGACGCCCCGTGCAGGGAGCGCTCGCACGCAGGGCCCCGACTCCCGAAAGGCCCCGTCCCTCCCGTGCCGGTGCCCGAAAGCCTCTCCGCACGCTGAGCACGGAAGCAAAGGGCTCGCCCGGTAAGGAACGGCCACCGCAGGCATCGCGCTCGCTAGAGATGATCCCCGCCCCCTCGGCCTCCCAGCTCCGCCCCTCGGGAAGCCGCCGCCGAGCCTCGTTGCGCGCCGTCCCGGTCCGGGGGCACCGAGCGCGCCGCCGCTCCCGCCGCCGGGACACATCGCCCCGCGCACCTCTGCCGCGTGAGCGCCCTCTGGCGGTCATGACGCAGCACTTCAGCGCCTCGGCGGAGCGGCGCCCCCTGGCGGTTGTTCTCCGGGTTGAGAGCAGAGCGCCTGCTGCACACCCGTCGCGATAGCGCCCTCTGTCGGCGGCACCGCGGCACGTCGCGCCCCCTGGCGGCCATTGCGCAGCACTCCGGCGGCTCCTTGCGGTAGCTCTAGGGATGGGCAGCAGTAGCGCTGTGCTGATGGCGCCTCCTGGCGGAGACACAGCCGCATAACGCGGGAGCCCCCTGGCGGTCCGCTTGCGGTACTGCAGGTGGCTGCTCCGCGAGCGCTTCCTCTCCCACGCCATCTTCGCGGCGACCGGCGGCTGCCGGAGCCCGGTACTCAACTGCTTATCGCGCCCCTGCTGGCTCCTGGCGGCCCTACACCATTCCGCGCGCCCTTCCTGACCCGTTCCCTCCCTCAGCCCCACGGTGTCCGGCATCCCCAGCAGCACCCCGGTTTGGTACTGGCCAAGCCAGTGGGAGGATGGACCCCGCCATCCCCCGGGCACGGTAATGGCCCATCTTGGACCAGGAAGGGCGAGGTTCATTTCGTCGGAGCCCACCGCTGATGTTCAACCACCCCACATCCGCTGACAAGCTACGATACATGGTCACGGCATCCCCGCACAGCAGCACCTCAACCTTCCCCCACGCTAGGGGTGCCACTTTCTGCATCGCGTTTTATCACAGAGGAACATTAACCGGAGCCTTCACGTTTTACAGTCACGGGTTTTATTTATTTCTTCCTTTTTTCACATGGGCCAGTGGCTGGGTTTGCAGCGCTGCTGCAGCCTCGGGTGGTGCAGGCTGCTGCCCACACCGCATCCTTCCTCTGACACATTCCCCACTCTGCTGCTTCTCTTCCCACAATATAGAAAGCTCTGTTTATACTCCATCCTATGGGCCATGTGCACACAGGTGAAGGGAGCAGGTCGGCGGAGGGGTGCGTCACGGAAAGCCTAACAACTCCCTTCTCAGTTCCCAGGGAACCCCCAGCCACACAGTACCAGCCATGGCCCCACGGTGCTGCAGGAGAGATCCATCACTCCCTGCTATCTCATTTTGGCTGGGAGAAGCTGAGCCAGAGGGGACAGGATCCCTCGCACCCAGTCTTCTACTTTGTATCCCAAAGGGATGCTCCAACACCTCTCCTGCCCTCACCTGCACGCCCAGCAGAACACACCAGCTCCATGCTTGCTGCTGGCAGGTCACATCAACCAAGGGCTGACACAACAGCTCCTGCCAGGACTACTGTGGTGCCAGCATGCTGCCCTCAGGGCCCAGCCCTGCTGTGAAGCTCATGAAACCCATCAGCACCTGGCGCCTTTTTCTGTTGATCCTGTGTCTAACTCCTGCACCTTCCCTCTGAGGGGGACTCACGGGTTTCACGGATATGGGAAGCTCTGCCTTTCAAACTGCACAGAAATAAGACTGCCTGGAAAAGCCTTGTGTTGGCACCTGCAAAAGCTGTTCTCAATTCATACCCATGCATGGTGCACACACACAGACACATGTACTCATCAGAGGGAGCAGCACGTGCTGCAGAAACAGCGCCAGAAGCTGATCATTATGCACCGTCACTCACAAAGCCCAACCACCAGCTCGCATGCTGATAAAATATGCTCTTGAACAGTTTTGCTTCCCAAGACTTCATGGCACAAGTTGAGCTAGGTCCCAGATGACCCTGGCTTGTTCCAGAAACCATTACCTACCTCCTCCTTCCTAGCCCCAGGGAAGTCTGAGCCTATGGCCTTCACAATTCACCTCCTCAAGCAATATGATGGTCTCGATGCTGCATGCCCTTGGGAGATGCCATGGAAGGAACTGTGCTTCTTTGGGGCTCTTTGGCACCAGAAGATCCACAGCTGCTGATGCTGCTCCTCAGGGGAATTCTGGGTACTTGGGTTTATGGATCTTCTACAGAATCTTGTTTTTCCTTTGTGCTTCAACATGCAACTATGCAACCTCTCAGACACTTCCCCATGGTCATTTAGCAGAAGGAGTTACAGCCAAGACAAGCACTCAGCAGAGGATTTCAGCTACCACAACTTTACCCAGAGCAGTACAGCCCCACACAGATCCCATGACTCAGACACAATTTATCTACAAGCCATGCAAGAACAGGCCTTTTAACAGCCTTTCCGGGTAAACACCGGCACTGGCAATGCCCCCAGACACAAGAAGCTAAACCCAGGGATTACCTTGGAGTAAACTGAACCAAGAGCAAGCAACACTCAAGTGGAGAGCATGCAACTCCAGGACTAGATTTCCTGAGGCAGCTTGGCTCATGCTCCTCCCAGCACCACTACAGTATCTGTTCAAGCTGTATCCCTGCAGGCTGGCAGGGCACGGGGGAATACTACCCAGGACATGTCCAAGAGGAGCTCATGTTTCCCCCTGGAGTGGGCACCCTGCGGTGAGTGTAGCCACTGTCAGGGTTCTGACCCCTGGGTCTCCCTCAGCCAGCACCCCAGGCAAGGAGTTCCTGCAGCCACAGCAAAGCAGAGCTTACCAGCTGGACCAAGCTAACACTTCAAATGCAGGATGCGACACAACCACCATCTGACAAGTCAGCAACCAGGTTCTTAAAAAAGCACCTTCTGTCCGGCAAGAGAGGCACTGTGCTCTACAGCCACTTATATTCAAGAGAATTAGGGACATGGATAAATGCTGCAGACATCAGTAGTTTATTGGTATGTTTAGTCAAAACACATTCAGAATGTAAACTTAAAGTAAAAATACTTTCCACCTGCAACAATTAAACTAGAAACTACTAGCATATACTGCTTGACACGTTACAGCAATGAAGATGGTAATCCACTGTCTTGTATGCCTAGTAAAGCCAAGATGGCAGCCGGGTTGGTTGAAATAGAACCATAATGACAAAACACTCCCACCATCCATGAATCAGCAACTAACAGTAAAGGTCAGTGAATCCCTTCCTTTGCTCTAAGAGGTACACTGACTACCGAGAGGGTCGAGAACACCAAGAGTGCACAGTACAGCAGGTGAGCTATCACCGTGTAAACTTCTCTGGACGACGTTCCAACACTCGCCCATGTCATTTACTCAAGGAGCAAGCCAGAAAGTAGGATGGCCCAGTAGCTCTTTTTAATACTCCAGTTTTTGTTGTCGAAATGATTCCCAAGTGCCGTCCAAATGAATGAGGTGGCAGCAAAACACCACAGCACTACAGAAGCGGAAAAAAGAAAGGCTACATAAAAGACACCGGCAGCAAACTGCTGAGTGCAGCAGTTTGTCCCAAGGCTTCAAACGTATAGGGTGGCGGGTGGTGCGTGGCAAGTGGTTCAAGTACCACAGACCTCCAGGTAACAGCTGAAAATGTGAGCTCTTCAACAGAAAACTGCAATAAGGACATGGAAACTGGTAGAAATGTGCCCAGGGGAAAAAAAGTGTACGAAAATAGTGCAAGACTTACCACTGAACACAGAAGACCTCGTGTCTGGGAGAAAACACTCATGCTGCTTCACTTGGTCTAACGCCTCAGAGAAATATGTGCAACATCTTCCAACTTAAATCAGCAGCTGATTGCATAATACAGAAACCAGGCTGCTGTGCTGCCCTATGCTTCTGCTTAACATGGCAGCTGGCTGATGGGAAGGAGGTCTTCCATGCCTAGCAGCAGCAGCAGCTTTACAGTTTTGCACCCCCCCTTGGAACATGCTCCAGAATGTCATCTGGAAGCAGACCTCTGCACTGGAAACCCACCAGTCAGCTGCATGAGAGGGTGTCTCCTTCCAAGCCTTCGGTCCAGAGTCACATGAGTGCCAACTTCAGCTGAGAGTTAATGTGCAAAACAAGTTAAAAGTTTTTAAGAAAGTGCAACTGGAAAATGCAAATGCTTAAGAGCTGCTGTTTGGCTCTTGGGAAATTGCAGTATCCTCATTTGATAAGCTCACCCTCACCGAAGATGCTCAGTTCTACCTATTCTGAGCTGGCCAAAAGCATCCACCATTCCTGACTGACTTCTGAAATGCATGTCCAAGGGAGATGTCAACTCTGTTTTCTGTAAGTGTTTAAAGAGAAGAGGCAACCTGGACACTGCTAGATGCCTTCTTCCTCCCTTCCCCCCCTCTGCAAAAAACCAGGCGAACTTGTGAAGTGACAAGCAAGGTGGATGATCATTTCATCAACGTTTACTGATTGAAAGATACTGCAATTGGGTTTGTTTTTTTTAATACAATTTTTCCACAATTTCCTTTAAATGCTTTGCAGCCGATCGGCTTTGCAGCACAGTAATTCATACACTATACTGTACAAAATCACCAGCAAGACTGGAATGATGTATTCAGAGAAGGCACCATCATGCTTATTACATTACCAGAGAACTCAAATACAGTCAAGACAAATTTCACTGTACAATGCTTATCGAAGGGGTGAGGGGAAGGAGTGTGTTGAGCAGCCATCCTGGTACTGAAGAGGGGCAGGTAGAAAAATCGGACATGAGCTACCAAACCTGCTGTGTACTCAGGGCTATGACTTTGAAACTCAGGGTTCTGCTTAGTTTACAGCTAAATGGATTCCTTCTGGAATAAGCTCATAGTCTTATTAAGGTTTGTGTGTATACATATGTTGGTCACAGCAAACAGATCAGATGCCTGCATCGTTTCCCAAGCTATTCTGTCTGAGGAAGAGGATGAAGGTCTTTCCCTCCGATGCCTCCTGCAGCTGTCAGTATAAATGAGTCCAGAGTACCCATTAGTGCATTTGGATGAGTGTGTAAACACGAGTTGGTTTGGAGCCAAGTGTTCTAAGAAAGACAAAAAAAAAAAAGAAAAGAAAAGAAAAGAAAAGAAAAGAAAAGAAAAGAAAAGAAAAGAAAAAAGAAAAGAAAAGAAAAAAGAAAAAGGCAAGCTTCTCCAATTGCACAGATTGCACTACTTGTGTTTCCAACAGTAACTGGCAGAAACAGGAACACTTACACAAAATGTGCAGCAGAGGGCTTTGGACTGAAAGGACCTGAATGCTAGTGGGCATGTCCTTTAGTTCACTTGTGTCGCAGATAGTTAACCGGTCATTTTTTTTTTTCCTTTTTTTCCAGTCCTCAATTCTCCAAGTCTACATTTATAAATTAACAGCATGACTCCTGTTGTGGAAGTGGGGAAAGAATGTCCACCTCAATTTAAACTGGAAACCAAAGGATGCTTTCACATCAAAGAAATGACTAGATGGGCTGTGTCACATTCCAAAGCCAAAAAAATAAAACAAGAATGCAAACACGATGGATAATGTACCACTGCCAAGACAGACTGCCCGCAGTGGAGGGCTCAGCGACGCTGTCCAGTGAAGCGGCCTTCCATCTGCCCAGTGCCTCGTCCGGAGCCGAGCTTCTGTGCCATACCGCCTCTCGGAGGGGGTCCTCTTCCGTCACGGTCTCGCATCATGCCACCACCCACTATTCCACGGGGACCCCCGGGGCCTCTATCACTGCGCCGAATATCCCTACGGTCGTCGCCTCCTCGAGTCTCTCGCTCACGAGCAGCTCTTGTTTTTTTCTCTTCTACGTTCAAGCGCACCTCACCCCGGAACATAATAGGCTTATAGGGAAAAGTGGTCAAGGCACACCGTTAGTTAGCCCCCATTCCACAGAGGCTGCTTACACAAGGCATATGAAAACACTATGTTCTCAGCCTACCTTCATTTACATGGAAAAGACACCAACTTGTTCCCTGCACCACACAACCTTAGCCCCAGTGGTCTACAGTAAAGGGAACAGCATTTCTAAATTCATTTGACATGCAAAGAATTAACTGTCTTCCTCCAGTAAGGGCAGGGACACCTTTAGCCTCTTCACTGCCCACTTTAGCCTATTCACCTCAGGGCAAAAGCTCCTGAAGAACTGTTCAATCAAGCCTTGGTTCCACATTCCAGAAATGTACACCACTGCTTTCTCCTCTCCAGTTCCTCAAGTCACAACCACAAATCACCCTGCTCCTCTTCCTCAGTCCCATGGATTCAGAGATCCATGGGCTGCCCTTCAAAAGGTTATGTACTCAACTTTCAGCTGAAAAAGATCTCTAAAAGTGTTGAGCTCCACATGGGGTCTCTTTGCAAGATCTGGTGTGGTTTGAGTAATGCTACTGTAAGCTCCAGATTGCTCCTGACAGAATGGCTATGCCAAAACTATGTTTGTCTTACAACTGTCTGAATGCCACAAACAACAGCAAGGCAAACTGGACAGCCCACAACATTTGGGGTTCAGGACACTCAATCCATCCTTCGGAGGCTACTCAATGCCAATACTTACTTTTGCAACTAAAATTCGCTGGACCGGCTCAGAATCGTCAAATACCACAAAACCAAAATTGGGCAGTTTTCCTCCCACTCCTTTAGTATTGATGCGAAGTTCTACCACATTTCCAAAGCCTAGGAAGACACAAGGGAAAAGCCACAATATCAAAACTCACAGTGCCAGCTCTACCACCCCTCCATTTGTTCTAGACAACACCTGTAGCGTCACAGCATGTAGAAGTTCCCTGGCTGGCCCTAAGTGAACATTACATGGCTTCTCAACACAGTTTTTCTGCTTAGCCTCTGCAGCTGAAATTGCTACTTACTCATGAAGAACTCCTTCAGTTCACTCTCATCGATATCATGTGGCAAGTTCCCAACAAAGAGCTGGTGGCTGTCTGGATAGCGAATGATCCGACGATTATCCGACTCGTTCTGTTCCATGTCCCCTCTCCCTAAAGTCAACAGGAAGAAGAAGGTAGAGCCACCGGAGTTGTAAGATGTGCGTAGATTCAGACAAGCACATCTATGAACAGCATCAAGCACGTTTGCTCAAACAATTCTGTACCTTCAGCTCTTGAGCTTATCCTCCTCTTTACACAGTTTGTAATAATACCACAAGGTATTTGTTTCCTTTCATCTGGTTTCCCTGGTTATGATCAATAAAATTCATGTTAACTAAAACACCGGGTACACTGGGCAAGTTTGTGTAAGAGGTTCTTGTTACATCTTAAATTGTTATACTGTAGAGGAGCTCACTACCTATTGGAATGTACTTTGTAAAAGATCTGGATTTAAGTCACCTCTTCATCAGTTCCTCAGCACAGTAAGTTTCCTTACTTTATCACTCATGTTAAAAACAGCGTTTGCCAGTCACCTCTTCTGGCTTTCATCTTCCACCATGTTGTCCCAAACAGAAGTGAGAGTCCCTCATGTTCTCTCCAGCTCAACTGAAGTATGAGTCTTCTTTCCAACATGCAAGATAGAATCTTTCCCAGTATCTCCCTACTAAATTATGACCTGCCTTGCAGTGTGAGAGCAGCACAGTTACTCCTTTTGCACCTGTAGTGGCATAATGTAGGTATATACCCTTTTCTCTCCTCAGTTTCCCCTACAGGCCCATTTACAGAAAGCTCACTAGCTTCTGTGAAAGTTTTCTTTCAGCAGATAAAACAGCTCCCTGACTGCCTTTGAAAACAAGGTTGCAGGGCTGAAGTTCTACCACTTGGTCTCCTGAGATTTCAGCTTTTTCTCCCCTGCTTCTGCTACTCCCCAGACCAGAATTAAAAGACTCAGGCTCCACGACACATTTTCTATATGACTTTTATCACATCTAAGAGTAGTAGAAATGCAGATTTGTAACTTGATTTAGTCCCGAGTTGCAGCTTTTGCTCCCTGCTGCAGATGACATGTTAAAAAAACCATGAAACGTTAATTTGCAACAGATGTCACAGTTCTTTCTTGGTGCCTTTAATCCTTTCAGTTTCAGCGTTGTCCCTGAGTGAAGATACACCTGGCACTGACTCAAGCCAAAAGCACTTGTAAACCCAATCCGTACCACAGTTTGGTATGTACTTACTGAACACCTTCACTAGAACCAGTTTTAGCTAGAGCTGGAAGAGATACTTACAGTCACTGAGACTTAACCACTTCAAGCTGGCAGAGCCATGTCAGGATAATCGCAGATGCCAAACCTTTCCTTAGAACTTGGCATGGATTTTCATACTTAGAGAAGACTATGAACATCATGCAACTCTGGGCTTTTGGCTGGACAGCTTTTGCCCAGAGTTTGTCAAGTGACCAGGCTGGACCGATAAACACAACTCAGAAGGCTTCCAACTCTCAACACCACTGCTGATGACTGTCAAGGAACCTGCACGTTTTCTAGCCAGACCCTCCTACAGATTTGGATACTCTGTATGAGTAAGAAAATGTAGAGAGCTGGCTGCTCACAAACTAAGGCAAACACAAGGCAGCCAAGCTGAGAATGGCATTTTAGACACATTACAAAAGATGGAAAAATACGTATAAAATTACTAACTGACTGAGGCTGGCACAGTGGGAAGATTTACTTCCAAAACAAAGAACAACAGGAGATGTTTAAGAGCTCGCACTTGCAAGGTTCAGCAAAACTAGAGGACATGGAAAAAACCATCAGATTTCCATGCCAGCTTTTCAGAACTACACCAAGCTGCATGAAAAGTGCTTAAGCAGAGAAGCGAATGGCCTGACTAACAAAAAACAAAGCAGAAGACTGGAAATTATGCCTGATCTTTGCAACAGCTCATCACCAGCCAGGACTCCAAATCATACTGCCCCACTTCTAGTTGAAGGCAGAAGGAACAGACAGTTCATTATCAGCCAAATATGACACAGGTACATACAAGACCCATTAAGGAGGTACCTCACCTTGTAAATAACTAGTATACCTCTCCTTGTAAGTAACTAGTCCCAAGCAGACACAGAAGCTGGTCTACATTACCTGGTCGAGGTCCTCGGGGCGGAAAACCAGGTCTTTCCCTGGGACGCTGTTCACGGGCACGAGGAGGCTGAGACTGAGCTTCAGGTTTAGTTTCAACTCTTGGCTAAAATAGGAGAAAAACAGGCACTATTAACACCAGCCCAATAAAAACCTCCAAAACTCACCAAAACAAGCTCCCTCCCCCCCCCAACACAAGACACATAAGTGGCATGCACAAAATTAACTCCAGAAGATATACACCCATGTCAATGTGTTTGGGAATACATTTTTTTCCACTTCTATAAATTCCTCTGTACCAATCCAGGACTGTAGTGTTGAGTTATTGCTGCTAAAAAGTGCAAAGCAATCATCTCTTCATCAGAGTGGCTGTCCAGAACATGGCTAAGGTGAATTGTCCATGTTTGACCAGGCACTGAGACTGCAACACTCTGTTATTCAGGAATTCCTCAGCGTGACTAAAAACCCAACATAGATGAAATACAATTCCTCATGCCAAGCTCAAACTTCATAGATTAGAAGGTAGTCTGAGATGAACACAAAGAGATGGGCAAATGACATTTTGAGTGAGTCTGAGTCCCTGGGGGATTCTTTTCCTTGAGTGCAGAACAACTGTAAGGAAAACAGCAAAAAAGAAAGAGAACAATCCAAAAGCCCTCAGAGCATAGTAAGTATTTCTGATACAATAAAGCCATCTGAAACAGCAATTTCTTCAGGCTACCTGCTGAGGATATTCCTCAACTTCCCTGATGTCAAGGACATGATGCTCAAAGTACACCCTTCATGTTCCCAGGAACTAGAACACCTATTCCATTTTCTGCAAGCAAAAAAATGCTTTTAAAGATAATTTGAGAAAAAGGGACAGAACAGTGTAGCCTGTTGGTTACTAAAGCAACTTCTGACATTTTCTGAATTCCATCTTCTGTACAGCAGTCCAGCAGCTGCTGATGTGCTGGGTTCTTATCTTAGAAAAATAAAACGATCCTTAGGAGCACAAAGAACACTAGGCTCCAAGGAAGATTAAACACAAGGACAATGGCTATAGGCCCAGACTGCTGTGGAGAAGTAACTGATGTTAAACATCTCCCTTATTTTCATTTAAGAACTCAAGACAACGGATGGTTCCAGCCAGAGCACCTCACAGGGGTAAAAAGACTGCATTTTACATGAAACATGCAGGTATTATACACACAATAAATGTTTCAGCCCTTCTATCACTCATGTTTTACTCAGCTTGTCCTTCCACCATTTCTGGGATCATTTTTTCAATTCCAAGAATAAGGTCAAAAAATCAGCCTTGCTGTTACATCTCTTTTCACTGTGCCTCATCATAGATCACTGGAGCTCCCCTGCCATATTTTACTCACAGATCTTCCCTCTAATTGCAACTCTCATTTCACAGAGAGCACACAAAGAGGACTGAGAGGCACAGAATAAGGATTTCAACAGACACCAAGGGAGCCAAGTATGCCACAAACATCAGCATAACAGGGCTTTGGGAACAATCAAACAGAAGGTGACATTGTCTCTCCTCTTCAGGAGCTCACACGAGGAGGGAAAAGGACCTTTTTCTCCTACTGCAATGCTACTGGCAATGGCAGCAAAATCGGCCACAAGGCAGCCTTTACTCACCAACTCTGGAACTGAATACCCCCTGAAACAGAGGATGGGACAGAAAGAGAAAGAGAAGAGGAAGGTTCAAAGAAAAATAGCAAGAAATGCTAACCTGTTTAACTCCACAGCTGTCCATCAACAGGAACTGACCTGGTTTATATCCAAAAAAATTTGTGCACAGTCCTTGGAGGGGTTCTGCATTAATACTACAGAAGCTATATTTTTAACTTGCTAAAAGATGGGGGGAAGGCTGGAGTGATGCAGAGAAGGACAGTTAACAGCTGCATCACTAGTTACAGCTGCAACATTACTAGATGATGCTAGAACAGCATTCCAAAGGAGCCACTCATCCACCAGTGCAATCTACTGTCCTCATTTACCTGCAGAGTATCTGGCATTAATGGATCCAAGACAACAGGGAAAAAGCTGCCACTTAACTCCTGGGAGAAATTGTTCAGTTGCCTTTTCTACCTGCTTTCTATGTACTACGTCTGAAAAGTGTGCGAGAAAAGGAACCAAGAACTAACTGATTCTGTCTCCAGAAGAGCTGTGAGTTGAAATTCGTGCCATTTCAGTATTGTTCAGAAACTTCTCCACGCAATTACTTAATTCATAAAGTCACAACACAAGTAATCTAACAGGCAGAAAGCATCACTAGCTGCAGAAGCAATGCAAAAGAGGTAAAAGGGAAATTTAAAAGCTATATTCTGCTCTCTCGTACAGACAATATGAAATGACTTTTACAATCATATTACAAAAATCCACCATCCCTACAGCAAATAAGTCAAAACTAATCTGGGGTTTGCATAAGGAAAATCTATTCTGTTCTAGAAAAAACACATTTTTTTATGGCTCAAGTACCACCTAAAAAGTGGTAAAAGCTCAAAGTCCTGATGAAGCTGCTGAAGACAGATAGGCTTCCCAACTTATTACACAGCCATTAAATCATTCCCATGACAGCCCCTCAGACTAGAAGCAACACCATACAAGGTGCTGTTTTTCTGTGTTGTTTTCTTTTTCAGCATGCATTTGGCTGAAGGGCAATCCTAGACAGGTTCCTCTCTGTCAGTAAATAAGTTGAGAAGAAACCAGTGCAAAATCAACAGCTGCAATAATCCAGCTGCTCTACTGAAAACTGCAGTCCTTTAAAAAGGTTGGACATGAGCTACTACAACATAGAGTACTTTGGTACACAGCATCAGTAGAAGAGGTTAAAGCACACATTTTCGGGGGTTTATATAGAGGGAGCAAGCTGAATTGAGAGTCTCAGACTGTCTCACACTGGCTTGGCATGTGCAGGACATGAGCTAGAACCCGGTCAAACTTTCCTTCCTCTTTCCCCTTCTCACCCAGTCAGCCTAGGAATGGGAAGATGGCATTGTCCTGGCAAGGAAATGTGAATCCTTCCATTCCTCACACAGTCATAAGTTGGTACAGGGTTCTGTGACAAGTTAATTATAGATGGATAATGAGATCCAGCATATTTCCGTAGACATTAGCCTTACAAGGCAATCTTGCACCTTCTCAGAAAAGTGCTATCCCTTTTAATGCAGGGGGCACTTCGGCCAATGAAATACCCCTTTCAAGCACATATTAGAAAACAGCCATTTTGTGGGGAGTTTTTTGTTTAGTTTTGTTTTCCCCTTGTACACGAAACCATATCCCATTAAGACAGGTCACAAAAATGTCAGTCGCGATTTCCTGGTTCCATATGAATAGATGTTAAGGTCACCATCACCCAAAGTTACACCTGTTATGTCTATGTGCCTTTGCTTGTGACAAGAAGGTGAGTGCATTAACATTAAAGACACAATTAATTTGTGCAATTTAAGTAAACAAATTGATCTGTTAATTTACACAACTGAAGCAGTTTGCAGAAGTAATGAGACAATCCAAGGTGTTCACAGATGGGTTACCTGTGAGACTGGTGCTTTAACATGGGGTGGAATTCCAGAGGAAGAAACAGTACCACTAGGAGGCAGGTTTTTACTGGTCACTGAAGCCCAAGAGAAAGCCTGCAGGGAATGCAACAAACCTAGGCTACTAATCATGGCAAACCACTGACATTCCTACAGGGAAACTCATCTGCTTGAAATCACACTTTTGGTTCGTATCTGATTGTTAAATAATTTTTGTGCAAGCATTACAACAAAGAACAGAGAAGGATTTGCAGTTCTAGTTGTCTGTGGACTCCAGCGGCATGGAGCAAGTGTGTACCATGCCCACTACTGATATGTGAGAGAGCCCAGTTCCCTCAGCATCCCCAGATCACTGCTTTCCATGATATAACCAAACCTAGGACTGAAAACCCTGCAGTGTTCAGTGTCTTCTGCACAGAGAAAGAAAGTGGATATCAGAACTGGAAAGTAAAAACAGAAAAGAGAAAAAGGATTGGGAAAAAAATAAACATGGGATCTACAAAGGGACCTCTGTCCAGCTTTCACTGGCTCCTCCCATCTCTTTCAAACAACCACAGGTGTCACCATATCAGGTGATGCACACAGTGGTTTTTAAGATTAGGCATCCTATCTGGAGGAGACAGTTGATGCCCCCATACTGATTGTGGACCATACTGCCAACAGTTTGGCAAGTGCCAATGCATTACATTTCTTTTTTTCCAAGGAAGAACAGTGGTTCCCATTGTAAGCGACTTTTCTTGATAGTAGCTTGAGGTGTTTTCCTAACGTATATTACCTCCATATTTAAAAAGGTTTACACGTGCATAAACCACAACACATACACTTTACAAGCAGAGCATTAAATTTACAACAGGTGACTTGAGCAGAACTCAGAACCATTATTTCCTTTTTTAGTAAACCTGGCATCTTTAAAAGTTCGAGGTTCAAGTCCAGCTGTTCATACAGCATAACACTGAACAAGGCAGTGATCTGGCCACTCAAAAAGGCCAAGGTCAAACCCAAATCTTTTGGTTTACCATCTGCACTCAGAAGCAGAGATAAAACTTTGAACTAACCTTTGGTGGTTCTTGTGGGAGTGAAACAGGTTCTACGGGAGGTGGAGATGGAGACTTCTCTTCTAGCTCCTCAAGGGTCTTTTCTTCTACTTCAGCTTTCAGCTCCTCAGTTTTCGTTTCAGATTCCAATTCTGGCTCAGGTTCATGAGAGGATTCTTCTAGCGCCTCCTCTATCCCATTGCTACAATAATCAAGTGCATGTTATGCAGCTTATCACTTGCTTTGTATTTTATGACCTTTTATAAGCTATGCTATGGTAATGGCTGGTTATCAGCAAGATCATTCCATTTCCAGTTGCTATCATATGTACCTACATGTACCTATGAGAAGTTAAGCTGTACCCCTGAAGTTGCATACAAAGCCAGTTTTTATTGCTGATGAAGCAAAGACATGGTTTACAATTCTCTGCAGAGAATCTGAAAATGACAGACATATAAAACCTATAAGCAACAGGAAAGGAATAGGAATAAAGGAATGCTCCTAAAGGAATAGGAGCACAGTAAGAGACCAATGGAAGATTAAGCTACATGCATAAATGAAGACAATTTTTGAAAGAAACACACAGGTTGTTTACAAAACTGCCATACAAGTTCCTTGCCAAAGGAGCTGTGAGTTGTGTTTACTGAAACTCACACACAATTTCTTCTCTACTCTGAGTGAAATGTAAGAGACCTGAAGTTCTTCAGTCCTCTCTTCAGGCACCCCAAAAGCTTACAAAATTTCAGACACTTCTGCCTATGTAGCTCCTGCCACAGGTGGCTTTCTAATGAATTTAGACTTCATTTATGACTTCATTCTGATTGGCACAGTAATCCAAAAACAAGACTTGACTTTATGCTTTTAGGTATCTAAAACTTCCTGCATTATCTTGAGCAAGTCACTGACAGAATTCCTGAAGACACCCCTCATCCATAAGACTTCTCATCAGAAGCACTGTGTGAAAAGCATTTAGGGTTGTCAGTGATGCACTTAACAGACATCATCTAGTTATGTAGTAAATGTATTTTTATTTCTCAAAAAGTAGACCTTCCTCTCAGTTCCAAGGGTACCCAAATCTGAGAAAGTATAATTGACCACTCTTTTGTTAACCCATCTGTTCACATAAATTACACTGTATAACCTCACTGATATAAATTTATGTAACAAATTAACATAGACTTCACTAAGGGTTGCTACCTTTTCACCTCACATTTGAAACTAGAACTGAAAACAACAAGCACAAGAGCATCCCTCACTTCCTCTCTCCATTCAAGAAGCAATGTTTCAAAATAACACAGACCAGTATCAAGTGTAGTAGTTTCCTAAACTACTATTAAATCACATCCAGAATCCAAAACCAAAGCAATATTGCTGTTTTCATTAAAAAAAAAAAAAAAGAGGCAACTTATACAATAAAATGGACTTCTTACGTTACAGCATGGTTTTCATAGTAAGTACTGCTCGTGTTCTCTTGCACAGGTTCAGGTGATGGTTGTCTTTCCTCCTGCTCCTCTTCCACCTCTTCCTCAGACTCTGACACAAAAAGAAAAACTTCTTTAAAAATGTCTGCAAGTGCACACAAACTGCACTAAAAATAAAAGCATATTAAACTAGTAGGGATCAGAATAAAGCTTTACCAAGGAAACTAAGGCAAAATTAGCTGCAAGGAAAGCTAAAAGACACTTCCACTCCTTCAACAGGCTTTGTTTCTTACTATTTTCCAAAAAAAAGAGAAACTAGAGACATACTGCTGATAGAAAGGTCTGGGAGGAATGCTCATGGGTCAGATGCTTTTCATATGGTAGCAGTAAACAGGAAAGATTGCACTATTAGCTCATAAAAATCTCAGTACATCAGACTAAGAAGATTAACTTCAAATACAAGTGCCTAAATGCTTTGTTCCACAGAATCATGATGAAAAAATCCAGAAATTATCCAGCGAATACATGTACACAAGTACTTGGATTTGCTTTGTCTCAATCAACAGAGGGGAAAAGACACCCAGATCAAGTTCAGCCCCCAAAAAGAAATGAATTACTGAATGCGATGATGATATGAAAGTGAACTACATGTCATATTTGAAAAGCCAATTTGACCTCTTCTTCAAATTACTTCATCTAAAAATTCAACTGATCCAAGAAATCAAGTGTGACAAAACCAGCGGCAGCAGAAGTAAGACTGCTCATTATTTCAATTTTTTGCCAAGCACCACCCACCCTGAGCCAGTTCAGCCCTTCAAGGAATAAGGTACTACTACACAACCTTCCTTTCACAGAATATTTGGACCAGCGAGTAGTTCCAGCATCACAACCGATAATCCACCTCCCAAATTATTCCCATACATCAGAAAGACACGCGGCTCACGTCTTTCCATCTCCTCTAGAGCTCTGCTAGAAGAACAAGAACAAGCTACACATACAGTTCTCACCTTCATCAAGCTCTCCTTCTGAATCCCCAAATACTTCATCTTCATATCTGAAGATATCATTATGGACATAGAACTTGTTTGGAACAGAGCCCTGTAAAAGAGCAACATGTTTTTGGTTTTGCATATACAGTATATTGGCCGTCAACAACAAAGATGGGTTAGAGAGAGAAGCTGTGTGTGGTACACACAAACAATCTGACATAGGACTATTTCACTAAAGCTATTTTCCAAAGAGTACCACTTCTCTACAACTGAACAGTAACTTCTGCCCAATTGAAAGAGGAAGTTTCAAGCAGCCAGAACCTCCCAATTTTGCTAAGTCACAGTAATCACAGATTCTAAATAAACCTAAAGTCCCTCAGTTTCATTGAGAAATTTGAATTTTTCCTATTATAAAAACAGAATGAATCTTCAGGGGGTGACTGTACACTTATAGCACTGCAAGGGTAACAACAAAGAAATTGAACAAGACTGAAATATTAATCACCAACCACACCATAGTTTGTGAAGCAATGGGGGAAAAGAGTAGAAAGAACACAAAACGCCCTTTACCCTTACTCTGCTCTCACTAAGAGCTCGATCCCAGCAGTAGCTTGTGCAGTATCAACCCACACTCATATATGCCAATAGACTTGAACAAAGTACAGAACTACACTAGAGACTTGATCCGCAGAGGTGAACAGTACGTTTTATTGATCTGTGCCAAAGCAGCTCCCAAACGCAAGCTCCAATTTGCTTTGTATTACTGCTCCAATACTTCAAGTCTAAGAAAATACAACTGCTCAGGATGGATCCAAACTTATTTCTCTGCACTGTGACACATTTAATGATAGCCTCCAGGCCAAGCTCTAAGAGTCAGATATGGTTTTGCCCTGCTATAACAAACTGTAGCTATAGGTCAGGTTTCCACCATCACTATTTGAAAGAAAACACAATCTTACAAATACTTACTTCTGGAGCAAGCACAAAAGTCTGCATGAACTTCCTCATGGGCTGTCCGTTGTTCGACAGCTCTCCCATGACTTGCACAACCACTCCATCACTCAGAGTAGCATGAGCATCCACATGACGGATCTTGGTGTGGCATTCGCTGAACTGTAATGACATCACCTTCTTGTGGATCTCCTAGACATAAAGAGCTACAGTTTAGCCACACTTGGTTTTGTATAGAGCTTTAGACCTTTTCAATACCCAAGTCTGAACTAACATAAAAAAGCACCCCATTGGGAAGTATAGGAACCAAGAACTGTCTTGGTTCCTGAGAACAGTCTACCTGAGCTCATCTAACTTTTAGTCTGAAGTTGAGGCACTGGCACAGGTTGCCCAAAGAAGTGGTGAATGCTCCATCCCTGGCAGTGTTCAAGGCCAGGTTGGACAGAGCCTTGGGTGACATGGTCTAGTGTGAGGCATCCTTGCCCATGGCAGGAGGTTGGAACTGGATGATCTTAAGGTCTTTTCCAATACAAATCATTCTATGATTCTACGATTCAAGCACTTCACAATAGTGTACAACTTGCTATCCTATTTTTCCAGCCATGTTAGAAGATGTGACCTATTTTAAGGCTTTCATTTTTTTTTTTGAAGGGCCTGTGAGAGGACAGCATTTACACTGTGGTTAAAAAAACTCCCACACTACCCTCCAAACAAAAAAACCCCAACCCTCTACACATCCACAAAGCACCCAAATGTCACAGGAAAAGCAGCAACAATCCAACAGAAAAAAAAAAATTATTCAAGCCAACAAATTTCTATCTGCCTCTGCATAGGGGGCAGTGTCACAATACAGTATTTACCAGATAAGAGAGTCAAAGTAATTGGTAAAGAATAAGACTGGTTTATACAAGTAAGTTCTGAACATGGATGAGAACTACAGGACTGATTTTAATACGCACAGCTTGACCATACACTGCTTCTTGCGGTTTCCCACTGGCATCCAGTCCTCCATGGACGTAAGAAGAATTCCTGCCATAAAACCTGCAAACGAAGAGATGCAAAGGTCATAGCAGTGAAAAAATAGAACCAAGATTCAAAAAATATTTTAAACAGAAGCTATAAAGCTCAATACATCAGGAATTTTAGCACAAACAGAAATCCAAGGTACATTTTCCGCTTCCAAGGCTCCAAGGAAACAGGAACAAACAAGCTTAATATTCAGTATTCTAGTTTGCCCAAGATACGTACCAAGCTCCTAAATTAACCTCAACCTTTCACTTGGTCAATACTAAGATACAAACTTAAACACTAACACTTCCTCTGTTGCCATTTCTTTATCCTACTGAACTTAGAAATTCTTTCCAGTTCTACTTTCCTGAAAATACCAACCGCAGATTTTACTCCTGTGGCTATGTCCAGAAAAAAGTCCAAGAAATATTAGATTGTTACACCAACTGCATAACCATGTTTTTGAGCAGGGTCCAGCACTTCCTAACAGCAAGGAAAAGTAGAGGTCAGCTGAAAGAGTCCACAAGCAGATAGGAAAAGCTCTTTTCAGTCTCTAATTACCAAAGCAAGCTCCCTCACAGTCAGCACAGCTTATTAATTGCTTTCATAGGGGGACCAAGAGTTTTAACTTGTTTTTAGAAACTGTTCAAACTCTTTGGTAGACAGAGAACCTCACAAGTGGAAACTGCAGATCAGGAAAGGAGTGAATGTGAAGTCTCCAGTTACATGTAATTATAGATTTTCAGTTAAGGAGCCAGTAAAGCCATCTAAATTCGCCTAAAGTGCAAAAGGCATGCAAACTACACTGCGTAACACCCATCTGAGAGCAAGCTGATCTCTGCTTACCCATAATCTCTGGATAAGCTTTAGATAATGACCAATAATAGATAAGCCATTATAATAGTAAAATAAATGAAATAAATACATAAAATAAATAAAAAAAATATTGGATAGCCAGTGCTCTTTCTCAAACTTTTAGTAGGATAAACCAGTAACTTTAACACTTGCTGTCCAAACCTTCAAGGAGGAGCGCCATCAAGCACCAGGAAGCCATGTTTCCTGGGTTTGGCTGGGACAGAGTTAGAATTCCATGAAAAGCAGATCTTTCTGCAGCAGCAAGCAAGCTGCTGTAGAGACTAACATCAAGAGAAACCGCGAAGACTAAATGTCCTCTCAGAGTACATAATTCAAACAAGGTGGTGCCAAAGAGCCAAAAGGCAAATGTCCTCTGTATTTGCGCCTGACTATTAAAAAATAGCTACCACTGCAACCCCAAAGAGGGACAGCTGCAACAGCGGCTGAAACTGCCTAGAAGACATTTCACACAAGCAGTTCAAGAATCAGCTCTGATTCAATCAAACCAGATCAGAACCTTTAGGGCACTTCTGTGCAGACATATTTAAGAGAAATCTGTAAAAAAGTCTGTAACGTTTTTGGAGCCCTTGATGAAAGCAGAATTCCTGCAAGAAGGTAACCTCTATGGACAATTCCACATTCCCACTCAATGTACCACACACAGAGCATAATTTGGAATGCTGCATTTCAGAATTACTGAAGTAAAGCTTGAGATTTAAAAGGGTGGGACTAATACCCAGTACCTCCTAAAAAGCACCAAAGTTGTCTTCAACAGGTTAAATGTCTCCTTGGACACCAATTTTCCTCACACATATACTTCTGCCAATCTCCTATCACCCTTATCTGGAAACACCAGTCCACATCCTAAATGTGCCAGGAAGACCAGGTCCATAATGTTCCCACTGCATGTGTCAGCTATCTCGTCTTCTTGACTGAAGCAGTTAGGGAGGAAACACACATACTGACAGTGTTTTGCTTCTTAAATCAAATCAACCACACACCCCCTCCCCCCCCAGTGCTGCCAAGCTTACAGTTACTATCACTACAGGTAAATGCTCTTATGAGCACAATCAAAGACTATTTTCAACATTGAGTTTGAGGCATGGGTGATTTACTATAATATACAGTGTAACTGCGACTGAAAATAACTGTTACAGAAGGAAAAGGCAATCTCACTGGAGACCTGACATAATTTTCCCCCTGTCTTTAGTATTAAGCTGTGAAGCATGGTCTAATCATCTCCTGTCAACTCTTTTCTGCCTCTTTGCCTATGCACACAATTTCTGGGTCTCAGAGCAAAATGACAGCACACTCCACAAGAAACTTATCTTACTAACTTGGGCTTTTTACATCATTCAAAAATGACCCTGCTGTTCTGGTAATCAGGATTTCCGGCACATCATTTACTCCCATCATAATTCTTGCCTTGAAAATCTGGCGCAGTCAAACCCTTTCTAAGTCTCTTAATTCAGCTGCTTGAGCTTTACAGGCAGTGGACAGTTACGCATATCAACAAGATGGTGACTTACTGACAGGCTTGCCTCAGCACTGCCTCAGAAGCTAACTTCAAGGCAAAACACCCAGAACATGAGATGTCCCTAAAGAATGCAGTTCTTGGGTCAGAGTAAGCTGTCAGTTTGTGTATCCAGTATCGATGTGCTACATGGACATAGTTGTCCATGTTCTGTCCATGCTAATCTCATCTGCCTCATTTGTGAAAGTTTTGAGGGCAGGCAAAAATTATGCAATTGCTCAAGATCCTGCTTTTACCTTCTGTTAGATTACTGAACATAGATTAGAAGGGCATGAAATACACTCTCAGACACCTTAAAAATAGATTTAAACACAGAAAAGAACATGGTTCCACGGCAGTCCAGTGATTTAAGTAAAAATGATACCATTCATTTTGCCTGCCTCAGAGCTATAGATGAAAAGAGGCATTAGTCCAAAGATTGAATTCCCAAGTAAGTCACCTCGTGCCCAGTCCAATTTTTCACCATCAACCTTAGCTCAAGTTCTGAGACAAGACAACCCAAGCAGTGAGTTTTGTCCTTATTCATTATGTCCATGCTGCTCTAAGACCAAAAGCGGAAATGCAAAATCTTAAGTGACGAGCTGTGTGCACCCAAGCAAAACCAGAAAAAGAAGGAAGAAAAAAAAGAAAAAAAAAGAGGGGGAAAAAGGGAACTAAGAAGTACATTCAGAGTACCAGTTAAATAGTGGATACACGTAAAAAAAGCCTACTGCATTACTGTACTACCTTGTGTCTAGGCATAACATTTACACTTGAATCTCCAATCACAATCTGGATAAAAACTTCTCAGAGGCAATGGACAATATGGTACCCTAACATAATGAGCATGCTTATCTCATGCCTGTCCTTCCTCTGCCATTTCCTTTTCCTTTTCTTTTCCGTCTTTTTTACACAAGTATTTCTGGAATACGCCCACATTACCATTTTATCATCTGAGAAGCAGCTCACTTTTCCGAGCAGGAAATAACTTGATACCATGCCATGTGATCAGAGTTGGGTGTAGAGTCTAAGGAGTTTTCAGTAAAATGGAATGGTTTTCCAAAAGTTAGCCTGGTCCATTTGTTCCTGTACTCGGAATTTAATGCTTACCTCATTTATAACCAACAGTACATGCACAAAGTACAGTGGAAGTACTACCTGTGCAAGAAGTCAGGAGCTTTATTTAGCAGAGTGTAGTACTGTCTCACGAACTCCCGCCCTACGAGCAGGGGACTTGGCTTCTCCATCACCATTTCTTTGGTACACAGTGTCAAATGCTGCAATTAAAAAATATTCACGTTAGTTTGGAGACAGCCCTATATATCACAACTTCCCTGTAAAAAGATGAGCATGATGATATGAGAATTGAACCAGTTATCTGAACAGGACCTTAATTCACACAGAACTACACCACAAATTCAGAACACGCTCCCCAACCTCTTTTGAGTAAATAAAAAGATTCTTGGTCAATCCATGCATTACTTTGACAAAGAAGGAACAGTGGATACAAAGTCCCTTACAGAACAGGTACTTAAAATACCCAGATAAACAAACAAAAAGCCTGTTTAAAACCTCTAGCATCATTTATTTAAGCCTTTGGCAATAAACTGATGAACAATTAAAAATCCAAGTTCAACAGCACTGCAAAAAAAGAAGGAATACACTTTCCTGGGCCAGCCAGTAGCACTCTTATCTCAAGTACATCTGCTTCAAAAGGCTACTGTGACATCTGTAACAAAGATGGTAGCATCAATATTCTGAAGTAATTGTGTGGGCTGGATTCACATTTCTTGGAGACTGGGAAGGGAAACTTTGATTCCTCAAAGACAACCAGTTCAGGGGTCTTCCTAACATGACTCATACTACAGCAATGGGATGTGAGAATTTTAGTCAGAAAACTTAATAAAAGAAGGACCTGTTTCTCCAGGTGAGATATTCTTTTTTTTTTTTTCTCCCCTGCCCCACAAGCACAATACAAAATCGATGATTATGATCTTCACCACAAGCACTTGTAAGAACACACAAGGATGGAGCTTCATCACATTTGTTTTTTGAAGAACCGATTGAAAAGCAGATCATAGCCAGCACACATTCTTGTGACTGCAGCAATAAGCAAAGTACATATGGTAACAAATTGCTGGCATGCCATAAGAAACACTGAAAATGCCTCTGGGTACAAAACAATAATCTGCGACAAGTCATTACACTACATCGGACCTGTATCACTCTAAATCTTTTCCTCATTGGAAGCTGTCCTATTTCAGAAAAGGCCGCTGAAACCTCTCGGAAACCTTTCAGAAAATCAGAGAAAAGCAAGCACACACAGCCAATTCTTCCCTAAGCACTTGAAACAGCAGTTGGCTGTTTCAAGCAGCTGGCTGCTCTAAGAGATAAGCACCATCTACCTCTGCCCATATTTTAAGTGACAACTCTATTGATTTATATCACAGAATCAGCGTTTTACAGGATGATGTCTTAGTACAATTCTTCACCTGTCTCAGTATTATTTCCTTTCATTATCTCTTCAGAGATCTCTGTAGGGGTAGCAGAAGCTTAATGAACTGTTCAGGTCTCCAAGTCATTAAAAGGCAGTAAAATAAAAACGTGGGTACTCCTTGCTATCAACACGGGTGCCATGAAACCAGGTATTCAGGAAGATTAAAACCTCCATGTGTCCCAGTTAGTATCACACCTCCTTAAAGCCAAGGACCCAAACCTTAGCAAGCCCAAAGGGTGTTTACAGGTAAAGGAACCAGTGAAATTTATGCCATTTTACTCCATAAAAGCAATTTTTTCCAATTTTTATTGGTACATGATCAAGAGTCCAGGAATAACAGCTAAAAAGAGTCTGAGTGCTCTTCTCATTTGAACGAAATGAGTCACATTCTCAGATGAGCCTGAGCAGCCCTTGAGAAAGTGTCATTAGAACTTACTGTTCGAGACATACGTTTACATACTAGCCAGAAACACTGAAACTGAGGTAGCAAGCATCAGCAATCCAACAAATTAATATGCTAGTTTCTCTATGGTGCAACTGCACTGTTCAAGAACCCCACTCCTTCATGCACACTGCTAAGGCTGTAAGCTACACAGCAAGGGGAACCTGAGCATCCATGCAACTCTGCTCATCTACCAGTAATCCTGCCTGCATCCAGCTGACCTAATGATAAATTGACAAGATGCAATTCCCACCCTATTCAGTAATTCTAATTCTTGTGCTACCACGAAGGCAATAGGGATTGCAGTGCATTCTTGAACCAAGAAGAACCAGCAGTCACGCCACCTATTTTGCAATAGACTTGAAAGCTGGAAGACTAAACAAAACATGGAATCTCTTTCTCCTCTGGACCAGATTAAGAGGTAAGGGACCTAAAGCCACCCACCCCAGGGATCAGACTCTACCGCTAAGGGAACATGCACACACACCAGTGCTATCCTTCTTATAACTTCAATTGGCATGACTCAAATTCATAACATAAAGCACACAGATGGGACTGAATAAGTTTGTAACTGTTATCTCAAATAACCAAGTTCAAATCTTGACTTACTTCCATGGTCACATCTTTCCAGAAAAGAAAAACAATGGGAGAGTTAGGAGAGAAAGGAATTACTTTTTATTCACATGCAAAGATAAGCAAATGAATAAAAGATGGAAGGGTATTTTTATTTGTTATTTATTAAACTGTGTTTGTCACTTTTTCAACTAAATTAAAAAAAGCCCAACCAAACAACAAAAAACTCACAACAAACCAAGGTACAGCTGCTACCTATCAGATTACACAACGGGCCACAGCAATTGCCTCTGAAAAAGTACTGGAGGCCGCTACACACTGAGCAGTTGCAATGTTCACTGGTAAGCATCTTGTTCAAGCAGCAGCTCTCGCATTAGAGAAGCTTTTTTTTTGCCTAAAATATATGCAAGATTTCTTGTTCCCTTATCCTGCAGAAAATACAAGTGTGACTAGTCATCTGTGGCAAGGTCACAGAATGGCAGCATACATGCTCAAATTCAGTATCCAGAGAACAAACTGGCAGCAAGTCTTTGATGCCAAAAGAGGCATTTCAAAGCCATCTCCATCCTGCTTCAAGACGGACCAGCAACAGTGACACTGCCTGGATGCTTCACCAATTCTACTTCATAAATAACCAAACCTGAACCAAATTCTGTCAGAAGCTCAAGTTCAGGAAGATGTCATCTGAACATGAAGAAACCTCCAACAAGACAAACTTTAAAGCTTTGGGAGGTAGATGCTGACCTCACCATTTGTCTACTAAAAAACTATAAGCAACTGGTTTTGGTTTAAACAACTCTTCCATAGAACAATTTGTTCATGACTGAAGGCACACAGATATCGAGCTATAGTTTTACACAAGTCTGCAACAGTGTGGTTTGTTCTTAAATCCAGAAGTCTGCAACTTGTGTCCCAGTCGCTGATTAGATTTGAATATACCATTCAAATAGAAAAGAAAATCGGGCAAAATGATCTTACAAATCAGAAAGATGCTCCCCACGCAGTGAGCACACAAAGCAAAGCCACGAGGAACACTGTGCTACTTTCCACAACACAGGAGCAGAGGGAAAACAGAAGGGAAGGGGAGAGGAGATCTCACAATCTCGGGTGGGTTTCTTCTAGATCAGATTATCACTTTTAAACTGCAATTCCTACTGTAAACAAGCAAATAATGCCCTAAAGACCGTGCTTGCTACCAAGGTCCATAGCATGGCTGAGACCCCCACCACTGCAGTATATGGTGTGAGCAGCCACACTTTGAGTAAAGCTAGAAGTCCAAATGGCAACTGACACTCCAGCCCTGCAAAGGCTGCAGGTGCTCCATGGGAAAGTAAAATAAACATTGACTGAAATGAAAAAATACTGAAACAGCAATCAAAAGGCCCAAAAAAGCCAGCTCAGTACTGAAACCACCTTCTCTCTTTCATGCTCTGCAAGATGAGCACTCGCATCATTCTCCATCTGCAGTAGGGGCCAGTGAACCTGTATAACCCTACCACAATCCCTCTACTTCAAGATCTTTCCCTAATCCACTACAATCTGAACTAAGCACACCCCAATGCAGCAGTATGCCGTTATTTCAAATCAAGCTGTCCTTCAGGGTGTGTTGGTTGTTTGGTTTTGATAGGAGCTCAAAAGCTCTCCGTATTATTTTAGGGGCATGACTACTACAGGGGACCATCTTCTGGGCAGTTAAACTGCGCCATCTGAAGAGCTAATACCACCCAAACAGCAATAACAGCAGCAATAGCACCACACATGCTGGGATAGGCCCTGCATCTCTCTCCCCCATCCAATGCTAGCCTCAGTGCCATTCTCCTGGTAGCTCATCAGATGTATATACCTATTAGCCTGACATATTAGTCTTCTCACATATTCCTTGAGTTGCAACGCAGTTCTTCATTTGTCAAATACTCTCAAAAGAGATGACATCCAGTGTCACAACTGCTACAGTAAGAAGGAATGCTCAAATTCAACACTCTGTTAAGATACTGTTTCCTCAGCATCTTTTCTGTGATGTAAAACAGTCTTTAAGTGTAAGAATAAATGTATAATTTGAAATCTCAGTTCCAGAAAGGACAACATTTTTATTCAACAGGAAAACCATGAGACAAGTAAACTTGTTGGCTCATTCTGTTGTCTCTTCAGTTTAAGCTAGCTATCTCAGAAAGTATTTTCTTCAGCAATGAAAAAAAATCATATGATACAGATTATCATTCCACAAGGAAAAGCCCACATCTGCCATTACAACAGTATTTCAGATGGTAGATCAATATTGTTCTAGCACACTCCAGCTATCAAAGTCCACAACCAGAGGAACTGTTAAGAATGAAAAGACTTTCCTAGGGCAGGTCACAATGAACACAGAATGCCTCATTCATGCTAAATTATCTGCAGAAGCTAAATCACCTTCTCTGCTCCAAATACAAATAAACAAACCCCATACCCATTGGCAGGGCTCTGACAAGACAGCTGCACTACCTTCAGGAGCTCGAGCATGCACAGCAGCTCCACATTACTTCAGGGGAAGCCACACAACACTGAGCACGATGCAGCCTGGGCTGCACAGGCCAACAGACTAAGCTGATCACCAATCTGCATTCTGCTACTACTCCATAGTTACAAGTGTCCAAGATAGAAATGGAGAAGGAAGCCCCACAAACAAACACAGAAAAATCTGAAACAGCGGAGTGCTTCATGTAACAAATAAATGCCTAGCAAGGGAAGATATCTTTCCCCTTTTACTCCTCCATCCCATCGCACACCAAAGAATAACATGCTAGCATTAAACATCCAGGTTGTGTATAAGTAATCTCAAGAACTGAGCAAGGAACAAAATAACTCACTCTATTTCTCAACAGTTCAAAACCACCTTTGGTATCTTTACACGTCTTACTACAGCAAAGCAGAACACTTGCACACTGAGCTTGAAAGGTCTAGAACATACATGTAGGGCCCAGAAACTGCCAACCAACATGGAAGGCCACAGAAAAAGCTACACGACTAAGTCAATTCTGGTTGGAATCAAACAATGGTCTCCTACAGTCTCACTCTTCTGCACTGGTTCTTCCAACGGTGATGCTTGGCACAAAGCTGAAGATCCAATGCCACCTAACCACAGGATTTAACAGCTTTATAGTGGTGATGCTCCTGTGCACCCACACTGGAGCTACAATGACCTCTACTTGAGCCCTCTGAGGTTAAGGGGAGCAAAAGTCCCAGAACATGCTGAGCTCAGCTAAGGAAACAAACAAGAGAAGCTCAAGACATCCAGATCTGCATAATAAAAGGTGCTTGCAGCAACTTCAGCCATATTACCTATGAAAAGGGAGAAGCTCAGGTTGTGACTAGGGGAGAGGAAGCAGAGAGAGGCGAGGTCTGCAAAACTGGAGGTCTCCGAGCCAGTGATGCCGCCGCAGTACCGATTCGGGAGGGAAAAGGAGGGCGAGCTGAGCTGAGCAGAGGGTGGGCAGCTACGGCTGCTTCTGCAGTGCCGGCGAGACAGACGAACAGGCATCCTGCACATGCCCAAGGCAGACACCTCTAGAGGCCCCTGGAAGGCCACGCGTGATGCGAGCTGGGGGAGGCCAGCGCGGACCAGAACGCCGCATCTGCGGCCAAGTAATGCAGGGCTCGGGGGGCCGCGCCTGGAGCGGCTTCCGAGGGGCAGCTTCTCCCGCGGCCTCCCCCCGACAGCGAGGCGGAACCGCGACGGCGGACTGGCGGCACGGCGCCGTCAAGGTGACGGCGAACAAAAGCAGCCATCACCCCCACAGTCCCCGCGCCCCTCCGGCGGGGGAGCCGGGCCGGGAGCCAGCGAAGGCGGGCAGGGCAGCCAGCGAAGGGCAAAAGCCGGGCCCCGGGGCGCTGCCTCCCGGCGCTCGCCGCTCCCCTCAGCGCCGCGACCGTTAAACTGTCCTTCTCCCCCCACCCCCCGCACTTCCTCCCGCAATTGGCGGGGCCTAGCCCCGATCCCACATCGCTCACCTAAGGGAAAGAGAAAAGCCTCGGTGCGCGGGGCCGGGCACGTGTGTCTTCCCCCAGGACCTGCTCGGTATCGGGCGCGGCGACCGTGTCCCTCAACTCGTCCCGCGGCGGCGGCAGGACGGGGCGAGCGGGGTGCGGCGGTGTCACGGCCGGGAGGGGGAGGGGCGGCCGGGGGTACCGCGCGCGCGTCCCTGTGCGTGCGTGCACGAGCGCCCGCGCCTGCGCCGAAGCGAGAGGGCAGGGCGGGGCGGGGCTCCTCAGGGCTCTCTCCTCCAAGCCCCGCCGCCTTGGCGCGGTGATGTGTGGTGGGGTGCTGTGTTCCCGCTGCCCCGCGGTGTGTTGCGGAGGAGGGTAACGACGCTAGCAGCAACGAGCGGAGGGTGTCCGTTGTCTTGTCGCGCAGCTGAGAGTCACGGAACTCCCGGGGTTTTTGTTGTCCGCTTCCTGCTGTGGGAAGAACTGTGTGTGGCCGGCTGTCCTCGGACAAGAGCGGAGCAGTGCGCGGGGGTCCTTGGAGGGGAGTTGTCGGCGAGCTCGGTGGGGGGCGTTACAGGGGTTCTGGCTCCTTCCGCTGCCCCAGCGCGGCTTCTCCTCACCCAGGGTGGTGTCTTGCTTCGGGGTGTTTTCCAGCCACCTAAAAAGCAAGGATGGTCAGTGTTGGTGTAATACAGGTGTCTTAGTGCGGAGTAACTAAGCTCCTCACGTGTAACCCGGAGCTTCAGAGCTCCTCAACCAGAGCAGTCTTTGGAGTTGTGCTGAGGCCTGAAGTAATCAATAGTTGTTGGTCAAAAATCAAACAATCCCTCCCCAAAGCGGCAGGAGCTGGACTTTGGAGTGTATCATGTTTCCAAACTCCATGTTTTGAGCAGGCTCTGGCATCCCCACCTCAGATGTCTTTAGCAGTTGTGGTGCCTCAAATGTCTTTCTCAGAAGCAAATCACTTTCTGTCCTTGGAGCTGTGCAGGTCAGGATGGATATACAAAGTACTTTGGCGTACAGAACTCTGGAAAAAACTTGGTTTTCCTCCTCATTCCCCACTTGAGCATTGCTGATAAGTTCCGCTATGTGTCTGCACTGGCCCAGCAAGACATAGTGCCTTCAGCTCTCCCTGCTGGGAAGGGGAAGCCTTCCTTAACCCTTATGGTGTCCAAGGCTTGTTGGCTTAGGAGGAGGTCTTTTCGTCAAAAAAAAAAAACACCTTGTCTCTTTTACTGGGCTACTTCAGGTTCTGTGCTGTGGGGTAGCTGGCACAAAGTCAGCATTAGGTGTGTGTGCTGCAACTGGGGCTGGCTTGCCCCTGCTGGCACTCACTGAGCGGGACCTGGCTGTGATTGCATCTAGTTATTTGACCAGTAAACCTCAATGAAGGTTGCACAGTGAGGTAGGAACCCTTCTACGCTGTGTGGTAGGTGGGGTCTATGTGGGGAAAACCAAGGTCAGGGGAGAGGGAGAATCCCAGCAGGCTCCTGGTGGCACACTGTGCTTTGTGGGTGAGGCTTCAAACTCTGGGTTTTCTGGCCTGTTACAGGATGTCGTGCTGGGGAGAAGGCAGATGCCTAGCAAAGGTGCTTCTCTCAAAGGCGGAAAGCGAGGCAGTGGAGAGCTGAGTTGCAGGGATTGAGGTATTGCAGAGAGGAGATGTGATTGCTCTGCACCTTCATTTAATTAGGTTGAAGGGTTTGCTGCACTTGCTGAAGGATGAAGTACTCAGGGCTGTGTTGTTGATGTGACAAGAAATGCAGTTAGAAATGAACAATGGTCTGACAAAAGCCTGTTCTGCAATGACTGCTGTGATTGCTCATCTTTTTAGAGACTTTTTTTTAATGTCTGTTGTTATATGGGAGAGGAAACTAATAGCTTTTGAATATGGAAAGAGAAAAGTATTACTTTTCAATTATGTGTTTTAATTTAAAATATTGATTTCATTGTTTAGTTAGTAGGCAAAATAAAATTCCCAAATCTCCTAATTTAAATCACAGTGTGAGAGGGGTTTTCTCTCTGGAATGATACAAACTGGTTTTAGTCCTCAGTCAGGTGAGTGACTTTCTGTCACAATTTCTGACTTAATTTGCTGTTGTTGCTGTAAAATTGGCTGTAATTTGATATGTATAGAAAAAAAAGAAAGTAAAGAAAGAAAAGAAGACTGCCAAGCTGAAAATCCTGTGGGTCCCCGTGAGGAGGGCTGGGAGTGCTGGCTCGTGGCTGTGGCTCTTGAGCAGGAGCAGTGAGTGCTGCAGCAGTTCAGCCTCTGAAAAAAATATAGCTGCTTAGTCCCCTGCTGTAGGACTGTTTCTGATTTCCAAGCCTTCGGGTTTGTCTTGGGGTTGTTCTGGACAGACGGACCCTGAGATGCTGTGGGTAGATGGGTTACAGGGGTAGTTTTGAGGCAGGTTCATGCCCCCAGCCCCTGCGTATCTGTTGCTTGGTCTGAAGGAAATACAGAACTCTGTGCGAGGTGCCGTGGCGTTCCCACTGTTTATTGCTTATTTTAACCCCTACTGAGAAAGCAAGCAGTGGCGGCACAGCGCGCTGGCAGCTGAGGTAACTCGGGGAGTGAAGGCTAAGCATCCTCCCGTTCTACTTCAGAGACCTAATAAAGCTAGTAATTACGGGGAGGACGCGTTTGCTTCTGCCGCGGCTGGCTGGGCGGCGCCCCGGGACAGCACCGACACCCGCTGCGGCGCGGAAAGGCACCCGCCGGTACCCAGCGGCAGCGGCCACCGGCCCCGCCCGCCGCCCGGCCACGTCGCCGCCACGTCTCGGCGCAGGCGCGGTGGCTGCTTCCGTCGCGGGGGCAGCGGCGGCGGGTTGTGCGGGAGCGGTGGGCCTGGGGTAGGGGGTGTGCGGGCCGAGCTCCGTGGGCTGAGCCGGGTCGAGCCGCCATGAGCTTCTTGTGGGGCGTCATGGGCGGCCCCAGCGCCGGGCCACAGCCCTCCGGTGCCGAGACGGTGAGCGGGGTGCGCGCGGCCCGACGGGGCCTGGCCGGGCGGGAGGAGCGGGGTCGCGCTGGGAGCCAGCGGCCGCAGGGTTCCTCCCGGCTGCTTGGGGTGGCGGTTCGGGCCGGGCCGTGACAGCTGCCTGCGCGGGGAGCGGGACTTGTGCATCCGTGTGAGAGTCGGCAGCTCTCCTGGGCGGTGACAAGCCGGGCTGTGGTAGTGGGACCTTGTCTGTGTTCACCTGCTCTCGGTGCGTTTCCAGATCCAGAAGCTGTGTGACCGTGTAGCTTCTTCCACGTTACTGGATGACCGAAGGGATGCCGTCCGTGCTCTTAAATCTTTATCCAAGGTAAGCGCCCAGCGTCCTGGAGAGCCGAGGGGGTTTGTAGTAGTGTCGTGATGAGTTTTTTCAAAGCCACGTTTGGACTATAGGCTAGACCACTAACTACTCAGCTTTTCTCCAAACAGAAGTACCGGTTGGAAGTGGGCACGCAGGCTATGGAACATCTCATCCACGTTCTCCAGACAGACCGGTAAGCATGTCACTACCCTTGCTGGCAGCCCACCCCACTAGCCCATAACCTGCATGTCTCTGCTACGGAACCCACAAATACTGCTTTTCCTGGCTGTACTAATGAAGCTGGGGTTCCAACAACTCATCCATCAGGAAGGCTTTTTTTATGATTGTAATTAGAGCCTGTTTAGAGGTGAAAACAACTGAATTCCAGAACTCAGATGAGGGACTGAAAGACCAATTCTAGAGTAAAGGTGATACCTTTAGTGTATCTCACTGTTCCACTGCGGTCTTTTTCCACTGCTGTGAAAAAGGGAACTCAAAATGACAATGTTCATTAAACAGAGGATTTGACATAACATGAATCAGCCTGCTACTGGGCACAAGGTGAGCTAGCCAGGATTAAGAGCAGAAAGAGTGAAGGCAGCAAATGTGTGTTTTCTCAAGTGTGTGTCATCCACTGAACTGGTAGAATAGTCCTGTCATGGGGAGTAATGCAGGCATTTAATTTGAAGGACTGAAGTAAATATAAGAGCTGGCTGCCGGTAAGCTAGGTAACACTAGTTTAAATCTTTCATGTGGACCACAGTGTAGTTTTATGCAATCCAGTGTCTGAAAAAAACCCCAGCTTTGCTATCCATCTTTTCCTGCAATTGACTGCATTGGTGTACTTGTTGGTAACCACACGTTGTAACTTGGAACTTGTTTGTGGTGATTGAAGGTTCAAGTAGTGTGTGTTCCTCGTGTTCTGGTAGGTGAGTGTTGTGTGAAGGTCTTTTAGCCTGCATTTGAACATGAAGGTGGTAAATACATACATAGAAGGCCAGTCATAAGGGCATATGTGGTATAGTTACATGTGTGCGCATGGGAAGTAGTAGAGTGTCTCCTAGTGCTGAGACAAAGGAGAATTGGGAAAGCAGCAGTTCAGTACCTGGAAGGAGGAGTCTTACTTTGCTTAAGGTATATATGTGAAGAAGCTCTGCTGCGCTCAGCCAAAGGCTGCTGGTGGTGGCCTTTCTTGCCTGGCCAGTTATGCCAGATGTGAAGAAGTGTAGGGCTGGTGTCTAGATGAGTTATGTCGCTTCCTTTTCATTGGTTGGGCAGTTAAAAATGAATGTCTGGCTTGTAGGATGCAGGTGGTGAAAGGGAAGGTTACATGTCTGGTCAGTTCAGCTATGTGTTACAGGTGGTGTGAGTGCACTGTTTGGTGTCAGTGGTTGTAGAGGTAAGGCTGTGGGGACTTTTAGTTCAGGAATACAAACCACAGCCACACCAGAATTAAGTGGTTGGCAAATGAGTGGCAGGCTCAGCTGAGGGGCTTGCTGAACTGTGAGGATGGAGCCTGACAGAGGAGAGTGCTGCTGTGCCGTCCCTGCTGTTCCATGTGTGCCCACAGGTGCGATCTTTGCACCTTTCAGTGCCTACCTGGGTTGCCCTGAAGCAAGCTTTCTGTAGAAGTGGCAAATGCTCATTTCTTCCTCCTGTCCTCCTCTATTTTCTTTTTTGCAGCTGCTTAAGATTATGTCTAAGAAGCAGCAATGCAACCAGAGAAAACAGAAGTCAATCACAGACTCAAGTTGTCTTCTCACATGTATTGTGAGAATGTCACTGTATTCATGTGAGTGACTCATGTGTGCTAGTTCTGTACATTGATGGTTGCTGTAGGTTTTAAGATTAGAGAAGGTTTAATTTGATTTGACATGTGAAGGGACCAGGAAAATGGAACGCTGAAGTCCGTATAGTGACTCCTGTTTTCCTCTGCAGCTTAGCTTTAGGGAGGTGGGAAGTGTGTATTTTTGGTGATGTTAGGTTGGCCTGAAGATAGGTGACTGAGCGCCTGAGGTAACTCTTTGGCCATGAAGCTTCTGATGATTGTTATCTTACGGTGGTTGAGATGTTACACACCTGTCTGCCTATTGTTTGGGATGTATGCCTGTAGTTGCTGTGTCTTGTGTGCACCAGAATGTGAACCTTATCCACTGGGATTCCCGTCTTAGTTCGTGGTTGAATAGAAGCAAAGCTTGGTTGGGCTATATCAGGTGAGCCTTCATCTGGTCTCCAGCCTTTTTTGCAGGTGTTTGGTTGGAAAGAGTTATGGGGAGGAGCCAGAAGCAGGCATGAGTCTCTGAATTTCTTGGTTCTAAATGCATGTGTGGAAAGGAGAGCTGGTGTACAAAGTACTGTAACGTGAGAACAGAACAAGTGCTTTCCTGTTACATAGTTACCCCAGATTAATGGAATAGTTCAAGATGCACAACTGCCTGATCTTCAGCAGCATTTGTCTGGCTGGAATATGTGTTAGTAATATGCAAAATAGAAGAAACTTTGCTGGTAAGAGTTGATTATTACCTAATGTAAAGCAGCTTATTGTGAAATCAGTATCTAATCAAAACGTCATTTGGTTTTAAGACCTTCTGAGTCAAGTAGGATAGCACAGCTCTTTTCTGAGAATTATGTCAACTTTTATTATGTAGTCCTTGAGTAAAAAAGCTGTGTGAGAAGGCCTGGCTGTGCTGAAATGGTGAGTGCCACTTGTATCCTGTTCTTATTTCTGTCTCAGATCTTAGACTGTTGCTTCGAATTACTTATCCTGGAATAGAAATACACCACTTCTAAATGAACATGTCATTCCACTTATTTCTGCACAGTTTACTTGTACATTGTCTTAAGCTCCTTTTCCTGCCTGAATGCTTAGAACTTGTTCTGTAGAAGGCGAACTTCTTGCACTAGTTTCTCAGCTATGAGCATCAACTATCCTGGAGCCGGACAAAGCTCCTAAGTCAGCCTCTAAATGCTCCAGAGTCTTATACACACCAGTGTTCATAGGCTTGATGTTTATTTTGTAATATGAAGTATGAACTGGGATCTGCAAGAGGACTTTTCCTGATTTGCTGCCTAGATGTTGCCACATCCCACCAGGGATTACTTGGGCACTGTCTTTAGAAAAGGCCAGTACCACTTAACTTCTGGTATGAGAGAGGTACCAGAGTGGGAAGCCTGCCTGAACACAACTGCTTTGTTTTTACTGGTAGAACAAGGTTGTTGCGTTTCACTCTGGCAATTCTAATAGTTTGAAACCTAACGTGAACCTGAGAGAAAGAATTGTGTTTTCATAAGGCACAAACCTCATTTATTTTTGTGCTATTAGTTCCAAATTTTTGTGTTGTAGTATGCTTCTCATTACAACTTGTGCAAGAGGTAATACAAATGTCACTACCCCTTTGATATCTGTAGCATGACTTGAGGTTTTAGGGGTAATAAAATGCCTTCCTCTCTAGGCATGCTGTGATTGATGACATGATAGAAACGCTCCACTGTTCTATGTGTGTCTTTCCAGTATAGATGATGCTTGTCTCTACTGGGACAGTGAAATGCCCTAGTGTTAGGAGAACAGGTAAAAGCATCTTGGAAGCACCCTACCTGGGCAGAACAATACATGTTGCCTTTGCTTCCCTAAGTCTTTTCTATTGTGAGCTCAGGGAATGTGGCACTGATGCTTTGGCCAAGTGCCACAGAAAAGCACCAGGGTGCAAGATGTCTGAAGTGGTTTCTGCTGGATTGTTGTGTTGGATAAAGGCTGTATCATTTATTGATGTGTGAGAGGCTGGAAGTGTATTTCTTCACTGCTTTTCACTACAGAGCCAAAGCTGCACAGCTTCAGTCTGAACAGAATATTCACTAAAAATGTTGTATGTAGTGAACAGCAGGTGGTAGCAAGGCAGTGAACAGCAAAGATGCTGCTGTCCTCCTTCTGTGATGTGTTCCTCTTGTGACAAGAGAAACAAGGCCTGCTTTTACCATTTGTATGTAAAATTTGCTTATCCTTTTGTAGCTGCTGCGATGTCTCTAAAAAAGGAAAAGAAAAGCAAGGCTTGCATTTTAAGTCTCCAGGAAGTAATTTCTGTGTATTTTTCAGGTGTGAAATTCTTTCACTGACATGAAAAGGAAATCACGGGCCTTGTGGTATTGTGTTGAAGAACTAAAATGTCAATAACGGGAAAACGTAAGCAGGCTGGAAGTCCAAGCATACCTGCTGGATGTGACAGTGTTCATGGAGTAAAAGCTTGCTTTACTTGCTTTGGCTAACAGTTTGACGGAGGAGATAATATTCCCCCCTTTTGTTTCCATTAAAGCCCAGCTTAAAAGCAGGTGGTATGAGTTGAGTGACACACTGAGGAAAAATGCCAGTGTCCTGGGAGGATATCAGCAAGACAAGGATTCAATTCAAAACCCAAGCTGAAAGAAGAAACTGCACTGATACTTGATTTCTAGCTTTTGATTTAGTGTCACTCATAGAAAGGGAGGTTAGATGTCACTTTGACAGCTTGCTAAAGCCCTTCCTTTAGTGGCACAAAAAGTGCAGGTATCAATTGCTCCACCATGTCTTCTCACAGCCGGTGGATCACCTTGAGGCATCTCCAGTTTTCTTGGTTGCAGCAACTACTCTAGGTCTGTCATCTTTAGTGGTCTAGCAGAGATATCTGGCCTCAGTTAAGGCTTGTTTTTTAAGATTGCTGGTTAGGTTGGTTTGTAGGCCTTTACTCTGAACCTGCCTAGGAGCTTCTTACCATGCAAGCTGATCTTTGGTGTGGAGGCCCTTGCTTTGTGTGCCTTGGAGATCAGTGAAAGTAAACACTTAGAAGTTTGACTGAAAGGTCTTGTTCTGCCAGTGTGTTTGTCTAATGCTTGGGCAAGACATGTAAAGAGCTGTGGGGAGAGTTCTTCTGCACTCTGAGATGCCTTCCTTTGTGATGTTAGATTTTATTCTCCTTTTGTTTTTTGGCCAGTTGTGCTTTCACGCTTTTCTGGTTGATGAGCAATAAAGCAAGGAACAAAAACAGTTACATCCCCCTTCAACTCTTGAACTGTGTTGTAACATAGGGTTTACAGATTGTTTGGTCTTCATAGTGCAGAAGAAATAGGTCTGTCTTAAAGCAGGGCTTATTAAGAGAAGAGTCTTGGTGTAAGCAGGTGAACTAATAATGCTTTAGGGTTAGATTGGCTGCCTAGCAGCTTCCTGGGGGTGCCTGAAGTTCAAAACCCCTTAATAACTGGATGTAGTCCGAGTTGGTGACACGGAGGCTGGCCTGTTTGGGAGAATCCCAAACTTACCACAGTCACGTGGAGCACAAGCTTTCAGCCCCTGGTTCCCACTGACAGGGTGGCAGGGAGGGTCCTTCCTGGGTTTGTGCTGAAGTTCATCTGCTGCTGCTTTGGGTGACTTTCTGGGATGTGGTCTGAATCCCTCTCAGACATTTATCCTCGTACACTTGAGGAGCAGGTTGGAAGGAATGACTCAGGAAATGGGAGACATGCTGACATTGAAGCTTTCTGCACTCACCTTAAGTTACCTGACTTTCTGGATGTGGCCACCTGAGGGAATAGAACTGGGAAAGGGAGTTTGACTCCATTCAGGGACCAGACAGCTTATGGTTACATGGTATTATGAAATGTTCATCAGCATCAGTCCTTCTCACTTGATCTCATGCTGCCAAGGGAGCTACCTGTGTTGTAAGAGTAGTTGGAAGTAAGTCATTAAAGAAAAGTGGTTCTTTTATTTGCAGTTCAGATTCTGAAATAATTGGCTATGCCTTGGACACTCTCTACAATGTAATATCGAATGACCTAGAAGAGGAGGAGCAAGGTAAGTGCTTGGTAGCAATAGCTGTATTAACTGTGGAGGTGTTCCCCTTGGTGGTTTTGTTCAAATCATAAACTGTAATGCCCTGTGATTTACTAATGCTGAGACTTGCTTTGTTATTGTGTAGCTGTTAAGACAGTGCTAAAAATCATGTTTTACACAGCTTGCTTTAAAGTAGTATTGTGTCTGTTGCTTGGTAATATAAAAAAACTGTGTTCTATGAAGAGCAGCTAGGTTGGAACAGAATAATGAATTGTTTTTTCTAATTAGTAGATAAAGAATAAAGTAATTCTTTGTATAGGGAAAGGGCAATTCTGACTTACTGTCAGATGGGACACTACTGTGTGATACTGAGAGAGATCTCAGGAGCCTGTGATAAGGTGGCTATGTATAATGGTGAAAACCTTTTCCAGCCCAGCCCCACTGTGGCATTTTAGAAAGAGACTATGCCTGTCCTTCCCAAGACAGATGTAGAAGTAGACACTATACAGATAGCCTGGGAAACTGTTTCTAAGCCAAATGGCTGTAGACCTGCTTTCCAGGATTTTAAGAGGAAACCATCAACAACAAATAAAAAGGCTTGTTCCATTCTGCTTTTGGGTAGATGAACATGAAAATCCACATTATTAGCAGTCTCTTAGAATGAGCAAAGAATTGACAAACTTGAGTTATGTATGTGAGATCGCCAGTGTTGAAAGAGTTGTGGAGTGGTTTAGTTTGGCTACCTTTATAAGAACTGCTAGAAGGAATAATTGCTGCTGTATAAACCTAGGGTGGCCACTTTGAAAATTTGAGCTTATGCTGCTATTGGTTTTGCTGTTTGGAGAGCTATTCAACTTGTAAACCTTTCTCTTGTTTCTTTTTTTTTATCTGCATTGACAGATGATTCTGAAGGTAAAAGTATGTTTACTTATATAAATATGGCACTTTTAGACACGGTTGCTACTCACACCTGTAACACTGCTGTTTAAAAAGGACACTGTAAGGACTTGCGTTAGAGCTTGGTGAAAACTTTTGCATGTCCTTTAGAGCTGAAGTGTCTACCCTGTTTTATTTCTTGGGTGATTTGGGCATGTTGGAATGCCATCCGATCCCCAGAGATTGTGATAATGATAAATTCCTGTTTAGGATGTTATGAAAGCATGCAGCTTCACAACTGGTAAGATTTTAATGGGCAAAAGTTTTGTGAATAGAGCTTCTGTTTTCAAGAAGCTTTGAGGTTGGACACACAGGCATGAGCTGCATATCACATCCTTCACAGTGTCTCTTTTAAGTAGTGCATGTTAAAATACAGTGTTCCCTTCTACCGTAAGTTCCCACTAACACTTTGTATGTTCTCCTTTTGTAAACTGGTTTTATCACAAAGCATTTAATCTGTTAATTTTAAGATTAAATTCCAGTTTGCAGTGCTGCCTCTTAGTGAATATTAAGAGCTAATCTTAGTAGATAGAAGTTGTTCTCCTTATTTGAGCCCTGTCAATGTGTAGATGAAAAGAATGATTAAGGGGAAAAATCTGGTTGCAAGATCTGTGGTGTATCCACATAAATAGAAGATGCAGTTTCCCTTTGCCGATTTCTTTCTGCTTGGCTCATCTCTTTTTCTAAACAAAAAAATCAGTACAAGAAATACTGATTAAAATAAAGCTAGAATTGAGAGGAAAGTAAAAAGATAACTTTAATTTGGCTCTTTTCTAGGTTAATTGTAAATATCCTGACCTAGAGTCGAGCTTTTGGCATAAATAAAAACTACAGGAAACTAGTAAGAGGCTGAGTTGTGTGTACTGCTCAGGCTTTGCCTTAGCACCTGAAACTTGGGCAAGGACAAGAATTGGAATTAGGTGGAATCCATAATTCAAACACTTGTACTTTGTAGCTGAGTTAAAGGACTTGGGTAAGATCCTGGGTAAAGGACAAGATACTCAGTCGCAGCTCATGGGGAAATTCCAAGTGAAATATTTTGACGTGAGCATCTATTTAAAAGAAAAAGAAGTGCAGGTCTATGGGCTTTCCTTGGTTTGCAGCAAACTGCAGTCTGAGTATGATTCTCAGCTGAGTTTCCCCTTAGTCTATAGTAGCAAGTGCAGCAGCCAAACGTCTGTGGTAGTGGCTGACCTGAGGTTTTAATTTACTCCTGTAAACCAGGAGTGAGCCAGACTCAATGAGCTCCTCAGCCTCGGATTGCTCGCTATGGGACTCATGTTCTGCTAGATGTTTTGTGCCAGAGCTAGTTTTGCACACAGCCTGTCCTCCCTTTTGTCATCTTTTGATAGTATTGCCTAGTTTCTGCAGCTTAAAAAAAAAAAAAAAAAAAAAAAAGGCAGATAGGGGCTGCTTCCCCCTCTCTCTTGTAAACTACCTACTGATATGCTTGCTCGAAAAACAAAATACAGAATCACAGAATATTTGGGGGTGGAA
>WYDI02013883.1:5009-16349 GCA_009867235.2 Psittacus erithacus | reverse complement strand
TTATATAGTGGGCATGACGTGCTGTGGTATGGAATACCTCTTTGGTCAGTTTGGGTCAGGTGTCCTGTCTCTGCTTCTTCCTGGCTTACCCTCCTCCCTGGCAGATCATGAGGCTCAGAAAGTCCTTGGTGAGAGTAAACATTACTGAGCAACAACTAAAAACATCGGTGTTATCAGCGCTGTTCTGAGGTCAAAAGTCAAGACCACGGCACTGCACCAGCTACTAAGGAGGAGAAAAAATGACTGCTACTGCTGAACCCAGGACAGTCAGAGAAACTGGAGAATTACAAGAATTCTAGCAGCCACTGGTTAAAAACTGTATAGTTGCATAGTCTGAAATTCCAAATGCAATTGGACAAAATATTAGCTTTTTAAGTGTTTTATAGGCACAAGTGTTTCCTTTGCTTCATAAGTAAAAACTCCATCAGAGAACACGGCATTGACCTCAGTTGTCATTCAGTAGCCTCCATAATGTGAATCATAAAAATGAATTGGGAACTGAAGCGAAAGTGCTATATATCTTTCTTGAATCTCTCCATGTCCTGAGTATCGTAAAGCTTTCAACCAAATCTTTCTTCCTGTTACCTATCAATATATAATAACACCTTGGGAGACCTTCTCAACACCTACTTCCAGCTGCTAAGCAGCATGTAAAGTCATCTCTGTGTATTTTTCTTGAAAATATGGTTGAATGGTTCCTAAGAATTCCACCACCAGAATGAATTTTCTTTGATACACAGCCTATTGTGTGTTGTGAAAAATAGCAGCTCAGAAGAATTTTTTGTTCATTGCCTATAAAGAGAAAGGAGATGATAATCCTTTAGACAGTAAGTGATTAAACAGCAGCTCAAAGATAGATAAGTTAAATGGCAGGTGGTTCTCAGTCTTCAAAACTATATTGATTTGCTTTCATTATTTAACATGGTTTAGGTCTGGTTCTGTATCACCTCAACTTTAAGAAGAAAAAGTTATATTTTTTTTTAGTTGGAGGTATTGGGACTACTAGAACCAGTGCTGTAGTGAGAATACTAGAACTGCAAAACAATAATTTCGAAGTCCATAAAAATTCTAAAATTCTGATATAAAAGCTGATGTAATGGATATCTGCCTAGGTGTCTGGTAAATATGGAGTATGGCTATATGGCAGCTGGAGTGGACACAGAGACACACAGTATGGACACTACTTGTTTTGTGCTTGTGTAGAAAAGTGGGCCTTAGTATGGTCCGCACTTCTGGGATGTTCTGGATGGTTTAAGCAGGAATAGGTACAGACAACATAATTAGCCAGCATTTCCTGACCACAGTTCAACTACATTTTCCAGTTACTTCTTTTACTTATTAAGTTCTCAACCAATGACTATATGTGACAGCCTACCAATAGGTTGTTGTCTTCAAAGATCAAATCACCTAATAATTGTCCTGCCTGTACCATGGTCTGTCACAGTCAGAGCTTACTTATAGAGAGAGAAATATTGCCACCCTTAGACCTGAGGAAAAAAAAAATGTCAAATACCTCTTCTTTAGAATGTAGTAAGTCATCCTGTATTCCAATTTGCACCCCACCCAAGGAATATTTATTTTTTCGCAATGCCATGGATAAGGTTGCCCTGGAGTAGTACTGAATTCAACTTTTTCCCTGAAGAATCTATAGAGTCATATTTATAACATTCCTCAAGGAATCACAGGACTGTGTCGCCTTTGGTACATTAAAGTACTTTCTGACATGCTCAGTATAACCTATTGTACTATGGACAATATAGGGAAGACAGAAAAAAATCTTCCTTTAGCCTTGTTCAAAGGAAGTGTGTCAGCTACTACCGCATTTCTGGGAGGCCTAACAAGTAAAGGCCTGAGTAAGAAGGACTCCCTTAAAACTAAGGTCTTAACTGCCATAGTTCCTAGGTGTTCTGTAGTTCCTATGGTGTTCCTAAGATTTTTTAATAAAAAGCAAAACCAAGATTTTTTACCAGACACTCCATTCTAGAAAAATGGCAAATCTTCAGAGTTCAGGCATCTGTCTTTATAGGAACTAATTTGATCCTTCATTGTTCTTTCCATTAAAAAATGTTTCCTTTCTATATTATTTCTGTTAATCTGACTTTTTTCCTGGTTTCTTCATATCTCCTCAGTAGTGGGTAATTATCTGTCTGTTTTTAAGGTTAGTTTTTTTTTTTTCTTTTCATTGTCTTCTAGCTCTGCACTCTTTTCTATGGATTAGTAATAAATAATGCCAAGCAAAAGACTGTACTGGTGACAGCACCTACCTCCCTGCTCTTCCATCTCTGCAGCCCCCTCTTCATAACTACATTAACTGTGAATTTGGGTGAAGCAATTCTATGGGGTGCTCCCATGCTCTTGGCAATTAAGACACATCAGACTACTGTCTATCTGTTTTACTGTTCAATTGTGATCACACTCACAGTTCAATAATGGTAATCAGCTATGAAAGGCGACACTAAACTAAAATGTTTCACCTTTGATCAGTGAATAGCGTTTAGGGGAGAGAAGATTCAGGCCTCGTATATATCCCCACAACCTTTCACTGAACCACTTCCACACTAAAGAAACCTGGGAGAGTAATCTGGAGGTTTCTCACCTGTTGCTTTACCAAACCGAGATACAAGGATGAAACACAGAAAGCATACTGACTTAAACAGAAAGTGTAATGATGGTGTATACTGAGTAAGCTTTGAGTATACTTATACCCAAGTAAAGTGAAAAACTCCTCAAAGCTATCAGGTTTTAAAATAAATGCAAGGCACACTTTCTTGTAGTTTTAAAGCTCTTGTATACCTATAATATTCTTACCTGTTTTTGTTCCATAGGGAGAAGATGAGCACCTTTAGAACATAAAGCCAGAAAAGATCACCAAAATCACCAAACCTGACAATCATGTGGTATTCTCCCTTTTTTATATCACAACCCCATATATCACTCAGTTTCATACAAACCCTAAGGTTTTAATTAGACCAAAGATTTTCAGAACAAACTCTGTGCTACAGAGAAGAGGAGATTATGGCATTACTAATGCCAAAAGATCTTTTGATGTTAGAAAACTGACAAAGTGAGAGATGTCCTGCTGATTCCCAAACCCTGAACAGCATCTTATGTTGCAGAGGAAGTTGAAAACACCTTTCTGCCCAGCACACACATGCACACCAACATCTTGATCCTTGTCAATATAAGTCAGGTTTGACCCTTGTCAATCAGCCCAATCCTCAACTTTGAAGAAAGCCACAGCCACCAGCAACCAAGGAAAGCAATTTGTCTTTGCTAACTTAAAGTACACTTCTGAGTGACCTATTGTCCTATGTCTGGTTGTGGTCAATGTCTGATATGAGGAAGGCCAGGAAAAAGAAACAAAGAGGATGCCCACCTCAGAGTACAGCTACTAGATACATCTGGAGATGCCCCTGAGAGGTCCTGTCCTGTTTTGCAGATACAACAGAGAGTATATTGGAAGTGTCAGCATTTCCAGATTCTGGTAGAGATGAAGACTGTGGATAAGTTTTCACTGTAGGGCAGAGAGATCTAAGCTAGCTCAGGATAAGGCTAAGACTGGAAGCAGTGTAGTCACGTCAGCATAACTATGCTAGCCAAAGCATAATGCAATGCAGCAATGATGTGTCTGCATTGCTTCCAGGACCCAGAGTATAATTTCTGTTCAGCATGGTGCAGATGTGGAGATCTACCATCTCATCTGGAGCTAACCTGAAAATCTCAAACAGAATTCTGCACTATAAGGCAGCTCACCCCTCATATATGCTTCCTATTGTTTCAGGTCACGCAAGGAAGAACTTTTAGACATTAAACACATTCAGTATCTGGCAATGTAACGTCTCCTTTGCATTATTAAAAGCTGATGTAGCCCTTCTTAACAACAGTTACTTGCTGAATATTTTCCCTGACATGGATCAGGCAAGACTGAACTTGTCCATTTCTAGGAAATCTCAATGACCAGTTTACATTCAATATCACTATGTATTCAATACCAGGAACATAGCAGGCATCCTGCAGGTTGGCAGTGTCTCTTCCTTAAGAACAGTCTCAGGAAGATTGGTAGATATTGTTTGTTCCATTATTGTTATCCTTGTTCTTTTTTAGTGGGAAGTGGTGACAATTTAAGCATGAGCACTAATACTCTTCACTTCCTCTCACAGTTATTCCTTTTTCACCTATATCTTTTTGTACATAATTTGAGAACTGACCCAGCTAGTACCCACCTCTTCTCCTCAGAAAATCTATTAATCTGTCCTACCGATTTGATCATTTAAACCAAATCAAAACACAGAGAGCAAAGTCACATTAACTCCCTTCCTTCCTTCCTTCCTTGATTCCTTGAGGAAAAGCTTTTCCAGCATTGCCTGTGGGTCTTATTTGACTGACTTTTGCACTTTTGGCTGGTCCTTGGATACAGCAGTGAGAAGATATTTCCTGTGTTGTAAAGTGTAATAAAAGCAACAGATTTTACCCTGAGCCATGAGCTGAACAACGGAGGAAATTGGAGTGCCTTGCAGTAATTAATCATTGTATGATGAGACCTGTCAAAACTCTTAGAAAGAGTTTTAGAAAAGCTGATATTGCTGTCAATAACCAGCTAGTACATCACCATCTGTGATTGTTTAAAATATTAGCCTATGCTGCGATCAACATATTTTACACTTACACTTCTTTTTTATTTACCAAATATAATTCTCCTAAGTGCTATATGTGCTACAGTGCTTGCCAGATGACAGTCCTGCTGGTGTCAATATCTAAACTAAACGCTTTTCTCCTTAGGAAGTCTCCAACAAATCCCCTGAGCTGTAAAATAAAGTACCGGCTAAACTACATTTGTATTTAGTCTAAATTCCAGTGGTAAGAAAAATTTATCACCAAACATTTGTACTCTGGATGTTGGCTTATGGTTGAGTGAGAAAAGAAAGAAGTATCTCAGAGGAGCTTCATGTCATACTGAAAGTTAAAATAACTGCCAGATACTCAGCTGATATGAAAAAAAAATAAAATTCAACTCTAAGTATAGAAAATTATGTGGCTTTATATCAGTTGAGAATCCGGTCCATATGCCCAAGATTTAAATCTGAACTTAATTTTTATATTTTCTAATTTTTATGTTTTATCTCACTAATTGAAAACAGCAGCAGCATTTGCTTCCTCTAAAAACTACAAACCTTCTCCTTCCTTTATCAAATGTCTGCTTGCTTTGTGTAATAGGCCAAGAAGTTATGAGGTAAGGCTCAGTTTGCCTCTCATATTATCTTACTTCATAATAAAAAAAATCGAAGTAGCTTTTCCTCTAAATCAGTAGCTGCAGCCTATGAGATACTTTTCTGTTGCCTGCAGCCGCAGAAAATTAAAATGTTCGAATGGAGGTTAAGAAGAAAGTAAAGAAGCATGCTGCCCACATCCAATTACTTGTGCAGTACTGTTTTCTAGGTATTTTTGTGTTTCACCTGCTAATAAGTTAGTATTCTGTTTCTTCCAGATGCCACTGTAAGGGAACTAACTTTCCCTGGAGACTGTGTGAGGAACTTATTTGACTGAGTCATGCTACAAGACACAGGCTATACTTTTATAGGCAACGCGCAATCTTTTGTGTTTTGTCAGTAGAGACCTACAGAACTCATTCTCTCTCCACTTACCTCCAAGATTTTTAATATAGTTATCATCTTTAGAATTAAGATCAGGCCATACACAGAAGCAACTGAGTTCTGCTCCTTGTTATCACAAGAAACTACATAATGTCAGTTATGGGACAATCTAAGGGGTAAAAGAGCAAAAAAGTCCTAGGGCTTCTGGCAGCTAAGGCAGGGAGGCAGCAACGGAAGGCTGTGAGTGATAAAATATCACTTGAAGAGTCCTGTCACAGACAATGGGAATGGGAGAAGTTGCCAGCAGATTCTGGCCGTAGGACAGTATGCAAACTGTACGAACATTTCCTGGGTTGGCTTCTGTTAGTCAGTGAGCATAGCTTTGTTGCTTCCTGTGTCTCTTGTCATCCTATTCCTTGTAAATGTCTGGAAAATAAAAAGAAGCCCCATTGTTCCTTGTGGTCTGGATGTGATGAGATCAACCAAATGTATAATCCTGTCATATAACATTTGTCCTTGGTGTTCTACTCTTTAACTGACCACAATAAATTCCATGATTCACTTGCACTCACATAAACATTATTCTGCTGCAGCAATCAACAACCCTGTTCATTAGCCATCTCTCCAAACTTTTCTGCTATTGAAAATGGTGGAAATACAGCAATTCGCAATAGTTTTGTTTCTGGTCAATGATATAAAGTATTAAGTAGATTAGAACAATTAAAAAAAAAAAATCGACAAGACTCAGCTCAAACCTCACACATTCAATGGCAACTCCATGTTTGCATGTCAGGATCTGTAAGGTAACTTCTTTTCTTGTCTACTATGCTAATTCTAAATCACTAATTTCTAAACCAAAATTATATATGTAACTATATATATCTCATATATACATGTTTGTAAGACATACCATGTCTTAGGCACCTTATATCAACACGATACCATTTTGCAACCAAAGTAGTAATCTCACACAAAAGAAAGTTATTTTGAAAGGATCTGCTTTCCATACGCTTATGTTGATTGGCATATATTCCATTTTCCTCCTTTAATTCTTTGGTAACAGAGTCCCATATCAGTCACTCTATTGCTTTGCTTGGGACTGATGTCATGTTGACAGCCCTGTAATTATGTGGGTTGGTTCATTTAGTCTCTTTTATCACTGGCATGGTATTATCTTTCTTCCAGTCCTCTGGAATGTCTTGAGTGTTCATAGAGTTATTGCAAATCAACATCCTGGTACACACCAGTTGAATACGTGCTGGTTTATCACTCACCAGTCATTTACTTCTATAATCCACCTTACAAAAGTTACCAGCTTGGACAACTTTCTGTGACTGTACTTTTTTGCCTAAGTTTCAGATTCTGAATAAGAAATTTAACTCTAACAGTGTTGTTATTGAAGTGAGAACAAAACTTCAGAACTTTTTTCCTGTATATTTTTATAAAAAAATATTCCAGGTGTCTCTACTTCAAAGCATGTAGGACATGTTTTGCTATATACATACTTGCATATGTGCGTGTGTTCATATATATGTAAAATCACATATGAAGTTAAAATTTATAACTGAATTACATGAAAAATTATTTGCTTTCAGGATAACATTGGCCATGTCTATGTTAACAAGTGTTTTAATTAGGAGGACTCAGCAGATTAAAGCAGTTGTTGCTGCAGCTCCTACATCTGATTGGTATTTCAGTCAAGGTCTTACTCTGCGCTCAGTTATTTTGGTCCTCTGCGCTGTGTGACTTCATCATATAAATGGTTCATAGCCATCTGAAGGATGAGTCATAATCATGGATGTTTGTACCTTTACTGGGTGTTGGAGTTGTAGTTGGTGTTCAACAAAGTAGATTTTTTTTCCTCTGACAAAAATTCAGTTGCATGCAGTGAGACTGTTCTGCAGTCCAAATCGGTCCACAGCAAATATTTTGGCCAGGGAATTTACTTCCAGTCTGCAGTGTTGTTCTCAACCAAAATGCAAATGTACACATAATCATTGACAGTATTTTGTCATGTTGAAAGCACTTGTTGCAGAATGCTTTTTAGTTTGTTTCTTATATTTTAATTGACATTTTAGAATCTTTTTTTCATTACTGAAATATATGATGTTGCATCAAATAGGGGAATTAAATCTACCATTTATCTATATTATTAGTTTACTGAAGAAAAGCAAAAGAGAAGTTTAATTTCTCACAAATAATATTAGTTATTTGTTATATCTACTTAATCTAAAATCAGTTTGAATCTAAAACAGAGGCTACAAACAAGCTACTCAGAAAAGGGTATCAAGCAATTAGATCAATGTATGACTGTACAGGTTATTATCTTAACTAAACTCTATATTGCACAGATTAATTATCAATTCAGTAGTTGAAGAAAGCAGGGAATTCTTTCATTTGACCAGTCCTAAAAATGAAACCTGCAATGTTGCATACATCTTAGGCAGAAAGTGAATGCCATGATGACCTTACAGTTGATAAAACATGTGATCATATTTTTCTGAATATCACAGAGCAATATGAACAACTTCCTTCATGTGTCACTATTTCCTTGCTATATATCAGATCTGACAGAATGTTTGATACAGGTTCCACACACATAACAGAGATGACTAGCATGTCTAAGGGCTGCTGCTCTGCCTCTGTGACCATGGCATAATAAAACATTTGTATTTGCTATGTACTGCGAAACCTACTGAACTTGTAGTAACTTCTGGTTTCTAAGGATTTGAGTATGGCCTCTTATTACTTCAGCCACTGCCATATATAACACTTCTCAGTTACTGCCTGACCATCATCTAGAATTTGTTTGTTAAAATTTCTTTTATCATTGGTTCAGATCCCATTGGTTCTAGAACTTGATTGTGCTAAGAAACCTGCTTTCCATTTCTGGTCTACATTAATTTACGGACAGTTTATAGCCTTTGCTTATTGTTCAAGCACTGTTCTTTGGCATTAGTTATTTTCCCCACTTTTTTAATATTTTTCTGCAACATATCAGAAGATACAAGAAATTATAACCTTACTTAGCTTTCTCTCTGCTACAGTGAATGAAGAAAACCTTTCAAGTACTCAGTTGACCACCAAGCATTCGAGAAACAGGTAAAAACATTTTTTCATACATCCTTACAAAACTCATTCTTTGTTCCAAAGCTCGATAACTTAAAAAAAAAAATTAAATGGGGAATTATGATGATAATTTTAAAATTATTTGAATATGCTTTTGACATATTTAACACATAATATCTTTCCTCTGAAGACCTCCAAGGAATTAAAAATTCACTAATTAAGTACTGTAACATCCTTGAGAGGCATATACCATAATTATCTCAAATTTACAGATGGAGTAAGTGAAGCACACGGAAGCTAAGTGACTTGTCCAAACTAACACATTCCATTGGAGTGTAGCCAGGAGAGATATCCATGCTTTCTAATTTCCAGTGAAACAATAGATTATGCTACACACACCAGCCCCCAAAGGCAGGATGCTACTGTTTCTTTACCAGAAATTGTTGGCTTCGTTTTTGAAAATAAGATTCAAAACTTTCCTTAGTTCAGATTGTCTGGTAGCTGCCAAGCAGTCTAAAAAATATATTAAAATACAAATAATTATAAAGGGTTGTACTCAATGAAAGACTGAGTTGGAAGTGATATCCAGTCTTGTTCAATGGCAGCCTTCAGTCTCGTACCTGCTTTTCTAACTGCATATCTGATCATTCAAAATTCAGGCATTTCCCTTCCTATAACAAAATCATGCCTGATTAGGTAGTAGAAGACTGCATATGCATCAGGTCATATCACTGGAGGATGTTAGTATATCTCTGACTAATCAAATATGCATCCATTACAATGATAGGGAATATCTCCATTTTAGACAGCATCCCATCATAGGTCCAGTCATATGAGAGGGCCAAAGCTATAACCCCTGGTACTCTTGTGAGAAGCTATATGGTTTTCTATAGCCAAAATTTTTTGTTGCTTATTACTAGCAGTTTCTAAAGTTCTGGAAACCCTCTGAGAAATGTCAGTGATCTCTTTGATACAGCGTACTTTTTCTGACATAAAAATCAGTTTTGAGAGCCAGCACTGAAATTTAGGAACCTCCCTGTTCCTCTTCCTCTCTTTCCTGCATCTCCTAATTACTACTTATGATTCTTTCTTGCATATTCTCTTTCCGACCCCTGACTTCTTTGTTACTTTAGGATACAGCCTCAAGAGTAACACATTTCTCTACATCTTCCCTAATTAGTTTGTACCTAGAAGGAGCTAAAAGACACTTTCCAGAGCACGGTATGAAACACTTAGATTGGGACCACTAAGCAGAGTAAGACATTGATTCTGTTCTTCCTTGACAAATTTCTAACTACTAGACTATTACCTTAAAAGATGGTAAGTGCAACTACTCTTACCTCCTCCATCCTCTGAGTGACAACGAAATGAATGCACCAGGTTAATTTCCTCTGAAATGGAGTGGGCTGTGGACCTGAGTGTCTTAGTGGGTTTGTCAAAGTTGTGATTAAACTTTCAAAGTAGCTCTGAATTGTTCGCTTCTCAACATTTTGACTGCTTTTGATACAGTCTCAGATACTGCCTTCCCTACACCATGTTGTTTCAGATTGAGTAATGCATCCAATGTGTTAATTTTTGCCAAAAGGATGAAAACACTAGAAATGCAGCTTTTGCAGCCTCCAGAAGCTGGCGACTATAAAACACTTGAGCTGATTATTTTACTAATTAATTTTTCATGCAACTCTTGCTCAGACTAAAAGGAATTTTGTTGTGTACTCAGAGGAAGAGAATATTATAAATCTGAAAAAAAAAAAAAAGTGGTTATCATCATATGTATTGTTTAATGTTATGAAAGTACATAAAGCTGGCTTTGCAGATTGCATCACAGATACAGAAATTTAAATTCACTCTCAGAATTTTAACCTTACAGAACCTCTGCTGTCTTGGAAACCATGTAAAATCCTTTTATCATGACCTGTTATTTGGAAAACTGTAGAGAAATATGGTATTGAATACATACATGTTTTGAATATTAGATAATGTGGTTTTTTTAATAAAATTAATATGCATATATTTTCATAATAAGGAGTTACATTTTGCAACAATTTTTACAAAGTAAGCATCTGTTTTATGTATAGAATTATTCTGACATGTGTCATTATACAAATACATTTAAGAGTCTTAACTTAACTAATACGCTAAGAAATATCCTCCAAAATGATCATTGATTATTTAAGATTGTCAGTGCAGTTTTTTCCCATTCTTAAATATTATTCATCAATTATCATGGGATAGACAATGAACAAATATGCAAGTGTAAAAAAAACCCCAAAAACCAACAAGCTTTGTATTTAAAATTAATATGCACAAAGAGGCAGTAAAATTTGCCAGTGATACATGAAAAAAAAGAGGCTTATAGAAGGTGGAAACAAGGTGGAAAAGAGGTGGAAAAAAGGTGGAAGCAAGGACAGGCAGCCTGGGAAGAATACAGGGATGTTGACTGGGAAGCTAGAGACCAGGTTAGGAAAGCTAAGGCCCAGGTAGAATTAAACTTGGCTAGGAATGTGAAAGAAAACAGGAGAAGAATCAAAAGAATGTAAACCCTATGGGCTGAGGTAAAAGCAGTCCAATAAGCTGGCAAATGAAGTTGCTACGCCACTGCTCATCATATTTGAAAAATCATGGCAGTCAGGTGAAGTTCCCGATGGCTGGAAAAAGGGAAATATAACCCCCATTTTCA
>WYDI02013882.1:0-118263 GCA_009867235.2 Psittacus erithacus | reverse complement strand
GAAGAGAAGAGAAGAGAAGAGAAGAGAAGAGAAGAGAAGAGAAGAGAAGAGAAGAGAAGAGAAGAGAAGAGAAGAGAGAAGAGAAAGAAGAGAAAGAAAGGAAAAATAAAAAAGAAATAAAAAGAAGGAAAAAAGACGGGAATGACAGAAAAAGGAAAAAAAGGAAAAATAAAAAAATAAAGAAAAATAAAGAAAGAAAAAGGAAAAAGAAGAAAGGAAATAAGGAAAAGGAAAGAAAAAAGGAAGAAAAGTAAAGAAAATGAAAGAAAGAGAAAAATAAGAAGAAAAAGAAAAGAAAAAAGAAAAAGGAAACAAAAAAGAAAAAGGAAGAAAAAAAGAAAAATGCAAAGAAAAAGAAAAAGAGGATAAAAGAAAAAGGAAAAAAGCAAAGAGAGGGGAAGGAAGGAAGGCAGGAAAGATAAGGAAGGATAGGGAAGCCAAGATAAGGAAGGATAAGGAATGATAGGGAAGGAAGGAAAGATAAGGAAGGAAGGAAGGATAGGGAAGGACAGGAAAGGTTAAGGAAGGACAAGGAAGGAAGGAAAGATAATGAAGGAAGGATAACGAGGGAAAGATAATGAAGGAAGGATAACAAAGGAAAGATAAGGAAGCTAGGATAGGGAAGGAAGGATAGTGAAGGAAGGTAAGATAAGGAAGGAAAAATAAGGAAGAAAGGACAGGGAAGGATAATGAAGAAAAGATAAGGAAGCTAGGATAGGGAAGGAAGGGTAGTGAAGGAAGGAAGGATAGTGAAGGAAGGAAGGATAGGGAAGGATAATGAAGGAAAGATAAGGAAGGAAGGATAGGGAAGGAAGGATAGAGAAGGAAGGATAAGCAAGGAAGGATAAAGAAGGAAAAGAAAAAAGAAAATAAAAGAAAATTAAAAAAAAAAAAAGAAGACAAGAGAAAAAGAAAAAAGAAAAGGAAAATAAAAGGAAAAAGAAAAAATCTCCGTGGATGTAACCTGGAGATGTTTTTCCGCCCTATCCCTCTTTCTTTCGCTCATGGGGGCAAAGGGAGAGCAGGTCCCGTGGGGTATCCCCGTTTTCCGGCGGGGAGCGCCGGTGTCCGGCTGGTGCCGGGGCAGATGCCGGGCGGGCAGAGGCACCCCGGCCCTGGAGAGCAGCGCAGGAGCCCAGGTCTGGAGCCTTGTCAAGCCTCGGCGAGCGGGGCAGGTCCGGGGGATGCAAGACCATCCGCGGTGGTGGCCGCCGGGGGAGGGCTTTCGCTACCTTGCCCAGCAGTGAAAGGGTTAGCAGTGCTGACAGACCCCAGGTCCTAATTACCCCGGCATGTTAATGGCCCCATTACGGCCAGTGAAGATAGTTTGCACCTCTCTGAGTGCTGACATTTGGGTCGCCGAGGAAGCAGGGGTACAGACAAAGGCGCCGATATCGCCTCCGTCCCGGCAGCCCGCCTGCGGGACGGCAGTGGTGAAGACGGGCCAGAGCTCACGGTGACACTCGGAACTCCCCGATCCCCGCCCAGAGTTGGCGGTGTGCGGAGAAGTGGGGCGCGGCGAGAGGGGATTTCGGCTTCTGCCTGTCTTCCCAGCCGCGGTCGTGTCCCACCGCGGCGTTGGCTGAAGGCACAGGAAGGGGATGTTCTTGGTTTTAAACAAAAACCCGAATACTTCCCCATCGACCATGGGTAGACGGACGATTTTCCGCCAGGTAGGCAGGGGAAAGAGGGCATGGGGTGAGGAAAAGCATATTTTCCAGTTTTTTGCACTGGTTACACCAGTATTTCATCCCCAGGGCAGGTCTTTGCTGACAGGCAATGATACAGGTTTGCATGGCCCTAGCTGACACCTGCATCCTGCTCTTGTCGCCACTGGAAGCCCAATGGTGGGCTGCACAGTGAGCCCCATGGCAGCAAGGCCAGAGGCAGAGGGGTGAGCAAACTGCAGAAAGCTCAAGATGGTGCTATTCTGCCTTCCCTTTTTTTTTTATTTACTTTTTTTTTCCAGCCAAACCCATTTCTCCGTGACCTCTAATTATCTAATTCTCAGGATAGGAAACTGGTGCATTTAGCATGGGCAGTGAACACAGGCTTAGTGAGCAGGAGACATGAGGAAAGCAATGTGGAAAATAAGATGCTGAAAGCACACTTCTTTATACATGATTAACAGTGAGGCAGTGTTTTTAGTGGCCTCCCACTGAACTGAAAGTGGCTTCTTTTATTCCTTCCCAGATTTGGAGGAGTTTCTTCCTTTTCATGCAACAAGTTAGAATGAACTTGCTATTTATTCTCTACATCTTTGTGGTTATTTTATCCTACCAGAGCAAGGTTTCGCAGACCTTATGCGAGAGGGAAGCATTGTATCAGGTCACTGAAGAACTAAATATCACTCTTTCTCTAGAATATTACTGTCTGCAGCTATTGAAAGAATTTTACTTTCCTATCTAAGAAGATTAGAATTGTGCTGTTCTGACCTTTACCCTGGCAACTCACTTATTTCTTTAACCTCCAGGGATTTCCTTATTGTGGAGGACTCTGAGGAGAAACTAGTTGGTTGGAAGCAGAATGTAGTGCATGTGTTGCAGACCCATAGAAAGATAAATTTTTATGTTGTTGTTTAGAAGAAGTATATTAGTGAGGACCAGGTTGGGTACTGGAAATCACTTCCTTATCGGACAGATGTATAGGTTTCAGCTGTTAGAAATTGACTCTTCAGCACACAGTTATTTGGGTAAACTCATGGTTATGTCTTATACTTGTCCCTAGGGTTCCTCAGAACCTCTCCACCAGGATCAGGAGCCAAGAAGTCACTTTACAAAGAGATCTAGTCCTGCTCCAAAACCTTTTAATCTGAGTGTGAATCAAAAGTAACAGATGTATGGTGTTGGAAGGCTATGGTACGCTTCAGGATTGATTTGGTAAATACCACAGGTCATCACTTCTCTAACCTAAGAACATGTCTGTGAAGTGCAGGCAGCAGAAAACCTAGTGTTTAGAGCCCAGACAAACTCCCAGTATAATTAATAAAAAAAAAAATAACTGGGTTGGAAGTGAACAGAGCACATCCATAGTAACTGAAACATGAAGCAGAAATGGCCCTAGATCTTTAGTGAGTAATTCATCAGTATATATCCTCTTTCCAATGATCATCTAGACTCAACAAAAGAGCAAGATGTAGTCCAGTCAAAGGGGTGTTTAATCCATCGTCAGAAGACAGATAACAAACTGATTTTGGGAAAATCCATAATTGCCATAACAAGGGTTTGCTAAGCAACTAAAGGTGCCATCCTGACTTCACACCTTACTGTTACCAAACAGTGACCATGAAGCTTAATTAAATTCAGTTTGCACTTTTGAAATCTTTAGAAGCAAAATATTCTTTGCAGTAAGTACAAATTAAGTTTTATGAAATTCAGTCCTTCCAAAGACCGCTGGATTTCATTTAAACTTTGTGTGGTTTTAGATGAAGTCAATGAACTTGAAACTGAAGCCACTTTACAACATCTAAACTTCTGGATCAAGACAACTGTTTGCTGGTTAATATAGGAACATTATATTCCAACATTATATTATACTTGCTACTAAGAAGACGCCAAGAGAGAAACAGTTTGATTTTTGTCTTCAGAAGAGCTATGTACTGAGTGATTTATGAAATAGTTTTGAATTTATTGGTCAGATACAAATAGTTTCTGGCTATATTTACTGGTCATTTTTCAGTCCCCCCACCCCCCACATTTTACTAGATTTATGCTATTCAATGCAAAGCTATTCTTTCATGTATACCCCTGAAAAATATATCTTTTCCTTATTTTTTTTTTTTTCAGGCTCTAATGCAACACTTGCATCTCTTCATCTGTCTCCCCAGCACTCCAGGGTTTTTTAAAAACTTCAGCTTTCAAATTCCAGTCAAATAATTTTTATTCTGTATGTCCTAATCGATCCATGTAATATACAGCCTCTGATAGATTTCAGTTCTATTCCTAGCCAGTTTTTCTGGTATCTAATTTTTCTACACCCACCATAAAATTGAACAAGGCCATCTCTGGCTTTGTAGGGAAGTACCTGCTACTGCTGAATAATCTGTCTGGTATATGCAGTTTGATGACATTTTTATTGATACATTACAAATTTAGCCCAAGTTTCATTTTTTGAAGCAACTCCAGTAGGTATTTTCATTTCCCGTGGAAGCATTTCAGGTGTAACTGATTTCAAATCTTGCATGTCTTTGAAGATATAAAAAGGAAACAATGCGTTTTATCTCCTATTTTTGAACTACTTCAGCTTACAGTTTATTTCCTAATGAAGTTGTTTCTTCTTCAGCTTTTGCTGAAGTCCCAGTTGTATATGTGGGTCAATTCCAGTTCAGTTTCCCTGTGAGCCCTGGGATGCACACTGCAGAAAGTTTAGCACTGCTGAAGTGCATGCCAAAACAGTATTCTTCTAATAATGTCATTTGTATTGGGCGCCTTTTCTATCTGTGAGATTTTCACTGCTCCCAATAATCTGGAGATGTTTGAACAAATATTGTTGAAGACTTTTCTCATGATCTTAAGTTTGTGACCAAACACAAAGCTAAGGTCTTCACCGTTCCTCTGCTGTCCACTTATCTCTCTTTAAAGATTGATTTTTCTTTTTTTTTTTTTTTTTCCCCCCTTACTCTTGTGTATTTATGGCACTTTTTTTTTTCCTTATTTTCTTATTTTCTTTTTTTTTTTTTTTTGTTTTATATTCCAAGTCTCTACATGATCATCCAAAACCTCAGCTGATGTAATTTGGCAGGCTTCATTGACTCCAATGGATATACTGCTAATTTAAACCTTCTGCCAGGCTCACTCTTGCATCTAATTGGGTTAATAATCTTTACCAATTACTTTCAGTAGTTTAGATATTTCTCTTTTTACTTGTAGGTGTTAGGTATTGAAATCACGTGGTTTTCTCCATTGATGCTCTCACTATGATACATTGATCTCTTAATGTGTTACTCTGGTTTTAAAATTTATGTTTCTCTTCTGCTACCCTTTCTGGTCTCGTCAAAGCTATTCTGTTTCCTAATGCCCACCTTGACTTCCTGTGTTTTAAATTGTAGGATTTTGCAGAGTTCCTCTCTTGATTAATTTATTTCAATGTGCTGTATTTGAAATGAGCCTTTCTCACTAACACATTGTTTCCAGGTTTCATTTTACAGCTCGCCGTTATGTTCTCTTGAGTTGAAGAAACATGATTTGTAATGTGAATTCCTATTTACAACGCCCATTAGATACTGATCTAGTCAGAGGTAGGCAGTGATATTGTCAAGAAAGATAACTGCATATGTAAGAAGGCAGGCACTGTAGTGTAGACTTCAAAATATAGTTCATAACCTATGGCCATTCTTATCCGACTTGAGATTGCCCATAATAAAGTTTCTAACACATGGAAATGGCTTGGTGTGCTTTGCTTCCTTTTTGGCAGCACCATTTCAGTATTTTCAGAACTTCCAAGCTCTTTCATGGAAATCCAGGCTATATTTCAGCCTTCAAGGTGACTGGGTGGATCCTGCTAACAGGAAGAACGTAGGACAAAAGGAAGATGCAAAGAAGAATACAAATGGAAGTCCATAAATAGTACCTGTACACTTGGAAAAAAATCGTCACCTATAATTACAAAAACGTTTCAGTATCCCATTCTGTCTTCATAAAGGTAACAATTATTTACACGTATCAGTCTCTGTGTAAGTGCCACCTGTCCGATCAATATATTAATATTTGAATTAGTTTCAAAAGAAGATGGCAGAAAAAAAAGCCATCATTTCCTCAGTAATAAACTAATTTATCTGAAAATTTGACAACTGCAAGTGGGTGGTACTCTTTTTGTGTAGTTTTACAAAAGGTATTGCTGCAATCAAGCTGGTACTTACTATTCTAATAGTAAAACATGATGAGCATCAAAACTTGACATGGAATGTAATGAGAAGTGATATGATTGAGCAGAGATTTAACAGATATGCTAGTTATATTATGTTAACATGATTTCTGCTCTCAGACTTGAAATCCTTCACACACACACACGCACACAAACAAACAAACACGAGTGAGATGACGATGAGTGAGACAATTTCTTGTGGAAAATGTACCTTAATGAAAGGCTTGGAAAATAAAAGAAAGAAAATATGGTGAATATAGGGAGGATGCTCTGATTTTAAGTAGCTACATAGAAGAGTTTGACATATCTACAGTGCCTAGTTCTACAGGATCCAGTTACACTTTTCTGGTCTTTCTGGTAATGTACTGCAAGCAATAGTGAGGAGTGCATCAATGTCGTCTAGTCCTTAAAAATAAGGGAGGGGAAGCATACAACTGCCAAAGAAAAGCAAGGTGCTATTTAAAGGGGAAGAGGAAAGGGAAAGGAGAGAGGAAAAGGAAGGGGAAGAGAAAGGGAAAAGGAAGGAGTAAGGGGAAGGAGAAAGGGAAGAGTAAGGCAAAGGGTAAAGTAGACAGGTAAAGAAAAAGAAGGGAAAGGAAGGAGAAAGGGAAAATGGAAGAATAAGGGGAAGAGTAATGGGAAAGAGAAGGGGAAATGAGAAAGGGAGAGGAAGAGAAGGAAAGGGGAGGAGAAAAGGAAGGAGAACAGAAGCAAAGGAGAATGGAAGGGAAGAGAATAGAAGGAGCGCAGAAGGGAAGGAGAAGGAAAGAAAAAGGAGGGGAAGGTTGTTAAACACCACCAGCTCTTCGGAAAAAGAAAAAAAGAAAAAGTAAGTGGATTACATATGCAGGGAATATAATAAGGTCTATGCTGCAGCCAGTTAGATCCAGTTCAGTTGAATTTGCACTCAGAATTGCTCCCTGACTCTAGACTGGATCATCATACCTGTCACTGCTTGCCTGTTCTCTTCTCAGGTGGCAATTTTTGCTGCAGGTGCTGTTGCCTATGGAAGCTTCTCTCTGATGCTCAGTTGTTCTTCAAAGTTCAAGTGTGCATGTTGTGAAAAGTATTTCAAGTCATTGTGACTGCAAAGGAAATTCTGATAAATGTACCTCAAACACCAGCTGATGTTGGCACTTCTGAGTCTGCAGAGAGCCTGAAGCAATAGCTCCAAAAGGTCTGAATCTTCTCATTCATATCAATATGTTCTTAAGTTGTCATTCTTCACCTTCTAACTTAATCATCAGCTTTAGAGCAGGCCTCACATGTTTAACTGTTTCTCTTTTGATCATTTCACAGAAGCCCTCTGAAGTTTTTATTCCCTAATTTCAAAGTGTTTCTTGTGCCCTCCAGGTGAGAAATTCTGGAGCTGCAATTTTCACTCTTGACAACTTTCAAGCTGCAGATGGGGATTGCGAGTGCAAGAACCCATGGTATACTAGAAAAAACATAGGGACTCCATAAATTAATTGGTTTTCCTACCTACTTAATTGTCCCTGGGATTAATGTACTGGATGATTAAATGCCTTCATAGCCAGTTAATCATGGATTTCAATACCTTCAGTGAAAAATCAAGCTGCCATATAATTTCACAGCAGAAAAAAAAAATCTTTTGGCATACCAGTTCAGGTGTGGTTTGCTGGTGAGAAAGAATGGAGCTCTAAATCTCTTTCTTGTCTTGGCCTTACACTTTCTGGTTTTGAGGGCTGGTGTTAACCATTTTTGTTCCATTGAATGCTACTTAATTGCACTGACCAAACACCAGTTCACATAACTTTAGTATTCTACAAGTTTATTCAAACTCTCCTGTCCCTTTAAGTTAAATAATTGCTCTTCATCCCTCGGCCATGAGGACTGGAGAACACAAGAAGAGGAAGTATGACTCATAGCAAATGGACACTACCATTCCTGTGAAATGCACAGCTCTTGTTTCTGTATTCACAAAGAGAACTCAATTTTCTCAGCTAACATGTCCATCTGTCAGAAGTGGCTTTCCTTGGTCTTATCTAACAAATAGGACTGAAAGCAGTCTTTGGCAAACCAGCTCTGAGATAGCCACAGTTTAGACTGATGGATAAATCCATCCAACCTCGTGCCTTTCCTCTCTCAGAATGATTTCTTTGCCTTGCTAAGGGCTTGTTTACACTGGGAAACTGACCAGCCAAGCTATAGCAGAACCATTATTTCAATGAAACTGGTCCATTTCCTGTGTAGACGTACTCTTAGACTAATCTTCTTGCCTGACTCATGGCCCCAGTTACAGAGATCTTGGAACATATTTTGGAGTCTTATTCCACTCCTAGATTATGAAGCCTGCCAAACCTTTTAGTTTTGTTCAAAGCTTCCTGCCATTTCAGCCCTCTAACACATCTGATTCAAGATCTTTTGCCCATCAGCCAGGACTCTTCAGCCAAGCCACATACATCCTGCCACCAGGATGCTTCTGCTTTTGCCAAGCTCAAAATCCTCCTCTGTTCTTCTGTCCATGGATATCTAACTTTGTTCAAACACGAACAAACTGAACAATGGACAGCTTGAGGCCAGAATCCATGTTTGAACAGGTCTATTCCTTTCCCTCATTGCTAGCTTTCAAATAGATGAATGTAGAGGTCCCTGTTCCTGACAGAGCTGAGCTGTTAGAAAGGCATCAATAAGTCCACTGTCTCTAATGTTACCTGTGAAAACAAGAAATCCCATCATTCCTCTTCAATTTTTCTCATAGTTTAGGCACCAGACACTGATTTCATCAACTTACCTCTGTGAAAACAGCAAAGATGACACTATTTTTGCTGCACTTTATTTAATGGTTTTCTACATCACGCTATTTTTGCTTTAGGTCATTTTGCACATTATCAAATTACATTTCAAAAAAACCACCAAAACTACCATAATACCTACCAGATTTGCAGTGATGCAGATAGATGCGTTTTATGAAGACACCTAAATGCAAGTAGACATCATAGAGTGAGTGGCCTTTTATTTTCATTGGCGTAGTGTAATTCTAAGTTTTAGTTAATCTCACACAGTATCTCTAATTTTTATTTTTCTTAATAAATTCCCAGCCAGAATAGCAAGAGCAAGCCTAATGGAGATGTTAGCATTTTGGACATGCATTATATAAAGAAGATTGTAATAGACACACAAGCTCCACTGTATCCTAGTAATTCTTCTTGCTGTTTAAAATTCATCAGTACTAAAGAAAGCTCAAATGCTGTCAGGTAGTAAGTGTAGTAACTCCTGCAGCCTGCTAGGCTGTCCTTTCAGTGCATAAAAATAATATAGCCACATCAAGATCACAACCCATGCTGTTTTCCTTGTAATTTCAATCTTATTTCTACCAAGTAATACAAAGCTATAGCATTGTCAGGGCCTTTCACTACATCCCAGAAGTGGTCTAAAGCTCCACCATTGACTGCCACCAGACTTACACCTGTCAGCCAGGCTTTTCCTCTCTCATTTGTCCAGGCCCTGGCAACCACTCTAACAAGCAGCCTTCACTTGTCCTTCATAAGGATTTCTTTTTAAACAGGGTTCACTAGCCCCACAGCCTGAGAGGGACCCACTTACTCTCCATTTAAAGTCAAGCAAGGAATGTCTCCTTACTTTCAACCACGTCTTTCATCCTGCTTTGCCATCTATCCTTTGGTCTTCTTCTCTGGTCTTGGAACATAAATCATTGTCTGTTTTTTCCTTAGAAACATAAAAAAGCAAGATGCAGTGGCTTTCCATTGATCTTCCTGAGAACAATGGGTACATTGGGTCACATCAGCCATACAATGAAACCAAATTAAGAATACTCTAAAGGCTAGAAAAACACCACAAAAGGCCACCAATGAATTTTGTCACTTCTTAGTTCAGGTTTCCTTTCTTAAATCATAGAACAGTAGAATACCAGGTTGGAAGGGACCTCAAGGATCATCTGGTCCAACCTTTCTTGGCAAAAGCGCAGTCTAGACAAGATGTCCCAGCACCCTGTCCAGCTGAATCTTAAACGTGTCCAATGTTGGAGAATCCACCACTTCCCTGGGCAAGTGATTCCAATGTCTGATTGTTCTCATTGTGAAAAATTTTCCTTTTGTGTCAATCTCCCCAGAAGCTGACTTTTGCCCAGTTCCCCTCATCTTTTCCATGAAACTCCTTGTAAAAAGAAAGTCTCCATCTTCTTTGTAGCCACCCTTAAAATACAGGAACATTATGATAACGTCTCCTTAAGCCTTCTTCTAGGTATATTATGTTTAATAAACATTAAATAGAGTTGGCCAGAGAACATACTTTTGTTTTCACAAGTGCTTGGATAATTTGAAATTGACCTTGGGGTTTATTCAGAAAAGGAAGTAAAAATATCTAATTAATATTTCAACGCATTTAATTTTAATGATTCATTTTCTGATTGAAAATAACCAAAATTATAAGATAGCATTTTGGTAAAATTGTATTTTCTAAAGAAAACTGTTTACTCAAACGTAATTTAAATAATTCTTGTATACATCTATGCGTCTGTCTAGCGGTAAATTATAAACTAATGCCAGTTGATACCATTTTAAAAATAATTCATTAGCAACATATAAATTGAATGTGGCTGATAGCTACATAGGTTTTAAAAAAACCCAGCTTGGTCTTCTCTAACAGAGGTTAGAGAATGGAATAATAATTATATCGAAATATCTTAATCTTTCTTAAAATTTTTGTGAATGTAGAGGTGACAATTTTAAGAGTTTTAAAACATGGACTGAGTATTTTCACACCATTTCAGAAGTTATTAACTTCCCAGTTTATTAAACAGATTCATCTCCTAGGATATGAATCTGGGAAAATTATAACCACCATAATTGAGATTTACGTAACATTTTAAGTGGAATTCATATTTCATTGATCATAGCAAATTTGGTAGAAGTATTTGTATAATAGTCATATAAACAACTTCAGCATAAAAGCAAAGTAAGCATCTTAAAAAATTGGGTAGGCATGGCAGATACTGAAGACTAATGCTCATTGAAGTAAAGTTTCTTAGGCAAGCATTGTCAAAATTAAGTTGCTTATCAGTATATTCAAAATAATGAGCGCAGAGAAGTAAAACAGGAAGGTGAACTAACCAAAGTTTGAATGACTACAGTTGAGTTATAGTAAGGATGAAACAATATGAAAGCTAAACTCAACTTTTCAATACTGGTGTTGCCTGAGAAAGCATACAGTTATCAGGAAGAGTGTCTGTTCTCAATTTAAGGCATAGGTGGATTTGGCTGAGTAAGCAAATAAAGAAGGAAAGGAATAATCATTAGTTATTCCACCTCTGGCATCTGTAAGCACTTTACTTTTACTATGTGTAGCAAGGAGTGGCACAAGCTATCCTTGATCTGCATACTGCTAATGCTTTTTGCACAATTTTGCAAAGCATCAGTATCTATTGCTGCCTCTGATGTGCGAGCAGCCCTGGTTAATTCCGTGAGTACCTACAAGTCATGCTCTTTAGCAACCTGTTGGATTGGGTGCAAGATGCTTGCTGGATATTAGATTGCCAAATATAGAAAACAATTTGTGGGAAAATGAATCCCCATCCAGTTTGATCAATCTGGAAGCCACTTTTCATAAATAAAATAAGAGTCCTCACCTGCACTCCTGTCCTCCTTCCACTCAGTGTTTTTCAGCCCTGCCATTTTGTCAACCATGTTTGGTTGCAGAAGTGAAGTCAGTGTAATAACAGAAACTATGTTTTTCTAAGGGATGTATCTGCTGCATTGTGCATGTACTCCATGCTGGTGAAAGCAAAGCAAGATTTTTCTTGAAGATCAAAGGCTTCCTCTAGTGCGATCTGTATCTAAAAAAGACTTCATACACGTCATGAGCTTGCACCTTTCTGATTCATTCCTATCTTAGAAACTGCTCAATCACTACCATCTAAACAATATATGTCATGAATCATTCATTTATTTCACTCAAATAAATGGAAAGCTTTCCATCAGCCACAATGGGTTTGACTTAAACCTTGATGGCCTGGTACACCTGCTTTCTTGCACTGAGTGATACCTCACTTTGGATGTAGATCCACTCTTCTTTCTAGCAGCCTCTGCCACCTCTCCCTCAGCTCACCCACTGGCTCATTTCTTCTTCAGCCATGTGGACTGGAAGCGCTGTCTGCTTTAGGAGTAGAGTGGGGAGGTGGAATATCCTTGCTTGTTTTCAGTACAGACCCCTTTGGCCTTAACTTTGGGAGCAGAAACAGGATGCTTTCCCTCTGTCCTCCTCCATGACCGTCTTTCATGTCTCACCTCACAACACAAGTCATCAAATGCTTCAGCACACAAAACAGCAGGATGAGCAGAGCTTATGGGCTGCCTGTTGCACTCACTTGTTACAGTTTTGTTTGCATTTTCAGATGGCTCTTTCCAAAAGATTAGCTCCTTCCTCTCTCACCTCTAAACCAATTGAGAGGAAAAAAAAGTGTTTACGCGTTTACCTGTAGAACCACTTGGTTCTTTTATAAAGGAACCCACCAATTCCTTAGTTCAGAAAGGATTTTAATCTGAGGAACAATGTCCCATGGACTCCAATCAGCTTTTCCTGTTTTCCAAGGTGAGGAGTTCCCTTCATTCCTGTAGTAGAGTGGATCCCCACAATACAAAGGCCATGCTTGCTGAACAGAGCAGAGCATCTTGTCAGGGCTTGAGTCCATGCTAGGAAATGGCCTTGTAAAGACAGTTGCAAACGGCATCACTGTTTAAAAAGGAAACTGTAATTCTTTGAAATTGTTTTGTCTAATATGTGAATACGTGAAAGCTGTATGTATGCAGACATCTGTAACTATGTAAGCAAGCCCAAACAACCTGTTGAAAGAGGATAAGAAACAAGGGATACGCAACACACCTCAGTCAGCTTGCTTAATGCTCTGCTGTGTATAGTGATGCTTATGTTATATAAACCTCAAGCAGAAAAGACAAAAAGCTCTTCAACCAGGCAAAGTAAGTTGATTTTGGCTGGGCTACCAAAGAACATATGAAAAAATCAAAGTTTTGGCAAGCTCCAGGCTTCTCAGTCCAAGCTCAACACAGTGTGGATTATCCTATAGAAATGAAGGGATTGTCCATTTTATTTTGGCCAAATAGTTCACAGGGTTGAGTATTAGTAACGCTTAGGTTTAAGAGTGACTGTCATCCTCACAGTGATAACTCCCCGAAGGCCCACACTTTCCTCTGAGTTTAGATCTTCCACTTCACAGTACGTAGTCCGAACACGTGTTTTTTGCTTCTGTTGTTTAGGTGTGTGTTTTGCCTCATTCCCAATTAAACCTATTTTGGAAGGGGAGGGGGGGGTCAGTGCAGGAGGTGACAATGTTCGAGCTTCCTGAGGTGAATATAATCAGCCTACCCTGAGCTGAAAATTTGAGCTGTATTCAAGGGAAGGTGAATAACTTGAGAAGGTGTTATTCTGTGATACCACATTCAAAGGCTTCAGTTTTAAAATGCTGTTCTGGGGTGCAGCAGGTCAGATATCTTTTGTTGTATTTTTGTCCTGTAAGCCAGCTGTTGTTCGAAGTGTGAGGCTAGAGTAAATTAACTGAAAGTCCATTCTAGCCAATGATACATGATGCTAAGTATATGGACACACACAAGTATACAATACACAATTCCCACAGCTTATAGTAATATATTCTGTTTTTTAAAGGCTTACCTTCATGATTTCTTTCAGAATCTGGAAATCTGTATTAAAGAAATGTGCTGTTCTAGCCTCATATTTTTTCCTCAAGAATCTGCTATTGGTCACTGTCAGAGACAGGACCAATCTGATCTACTATGACAAATCTTGCATAGCTTAGGTTATTGAATGTATTAATTTTTCGCTTGACCATTCTGATGAATGGTCAAACAAGACAGAATCGTGATCTTGGCTGGTGCTGTTAAAGAAATAGTATTAGTAAAGGAAAAGGGAACAAATTAAATTCCAGCATCAGGGCACTATGACCTCCCTATGGCATGATTTTCTGCATTAAGAACACAACTGCCATAAAAAAACTATCTATATGTTCAGCTAGGCAAAGTAGGCTTTAAGTTTTCAGCAGAAGTTACACAGGTTTTCTGATGACTTTCTATTCCTTTAATTAGGGATGCTTATGTTTCAGATTCAATGCATTGTTATTAAACTCTTCAAATTGACAAACATATCCTTTTGTACAAAGACATGTTCTTTAACTTTAGATAAGGTTGAGATACAGGTTAGTAAGAGGACCCTTATGTTTTTTTATTTTACCAGTCAGCTAACAAGCCAGACATCCTTTCAGAGGAGGAATTCAAGGCATCCTTGTGATGGAAACATGAGCCACCTATGTTTGTTGTGGGCACACTGCCAGTGCTGTGGGGATCTGCATTTATGTCCCCACATCCTTGGCCAGTGTGTAAGTGTGGTGACATTGGCTTCAATGGAGGTGGGTTAATTGCAGTGATTAACAAAGTGCCCATTCCACTGCAGGAATCCAGACATGTGCACAGAGTCATGCCAGCAACATATGAAAATTTATAATTCCAGAAAATTCTGTGCAATGAAGGCTATATTTGCATGCCTTCCCTATTGATCAGACATGAAGCTCTAGATGTTAAGGACTGAAGATCTAACCTCTTTGCTTCTCTCACAGAAGTCCTGTGATGAACTCCCATTTTTTTATAGACCCTATTCAGCTTTTGATAAATTTGTGGTATCAGGTATTAACTACTAGACCATCATTTTCCCTCACGACTTTTTAATAAAGTCATGGAAATTCTACAAGATGGACTCTTTTGCATGAAGTAACTACTTAAATCTAAACTTGTCAGTCTTTGTTAGCTATATTCCAAACTTTCTCTATTTTTAGTGAAAAGTTAACATTTTTTCAAAACAAGTGTAATATATTGTCTGTGATTGGTTTTTTTATGAGAAGAGAAAGACTATTATGAACAGTTATACTATGAACATGTTTAAGTTTCAGAATGTAAATATTCAGAAAAAAAATTTCAGCTTTTCATTAGCATGAATACCAGAGAGCTAAATAAGAATATCCCTGTGCTTCCCACTTGATTTAACCTCCTATTACCTAATTTGATAGTGGAGTATAAAAATGTGAAGCATATATTTTGCATCTCATGTATAAAGAGAGGCATCTCATGTATCATCAAGAAGTTCTGTGTTTCTTTAAAAGAACCAATTCTGGGGAGAGGTGGTGTAGTAAGAGGCAGAATGGAAAGACCAAAAAATGAATTGCATGTGCTGTAAGTGGAAAAATAGGTAGATAGAGTGGTAAAAGGATACCAAAGCAGAACTCTAAACCAGAGGAAAAGGATTTTAAAGCTCTCCTGTGTCCTCAAGATATTTCGCTTAATGAAGAAAAAGTCCTACACGAGTGGCAGAAATAATGAATTTTCATTTTCAGCATCTCTTTTCAATGTGTTTTTTCACTTCTGTAATAAAGGGTGAGGTTATTAGCCATTCTCAGGAAGAGAAAAGAGAAACATCTTACAATCAGTAATACGAATTGTAAAGCCTATAGAAGTAGAGTGGAGCCAAGGCTAAGAACACCCAGGAACCAAATAGAACATCCCTGGTAAAATTATGGCCTATTGATGTGAATGGCAAAAATTTCACTGACTTTACAATGTTGAGCTTTCTCCCCTGTTTTTAATTATCTGCTTAAGGTAAATGGCTCTTGCTCTTTTCTGTCAGGGTAAGATATGAAATGTTTAATAGCTTGCTGGTTCTTGATTAGCCAAGATTTCCCAGCTGTCGGGGGATGAGTTAAAATAATCCAAAATTAAAAATTGCCCCAGCTATGTGGCTGAGCAAAGACATTAGCTTTATCTCAGGGTGAAATATCAGAAGGCTGCAATGCTGGAGGAAAGGCTTAACACATCGACATTTTTCTGTAGAAAAAATAGTACTTCTGATGATGCTATGATAAAGCTAACATGGTTATGAAGGCAAGTGACTACAGACTTTCCAAGCTTAAGGATTAAGGTTTTAGGTTAAGCAGTCCTTCTGGACAGAAAAGGGGAAGGATTAAAAATCAGAAGGAAGATCAACTGTCTCTGTTCATAATATGGGTGATAGGTAAATTTGGAAAAGCACTGTTAAAATATTTTGCAGTTGAAACGTCAGGGTGAAAGGACATGCAGGACCACACAGCAAAGAGTGAGTCCTCATATGTTAAATCCCAGCTGTGTGATAAGGAGTTTTCACATGACATGGGACTAATCTGTTTACAGCAGTGTTGCAGATGATCTCATGGCTTGTTTGCTTTTGCTTTTGTTTTGTTTTTCTTTGGGGAATAGACTGGCATAATCCATAGATCTGAATCTCTGGAACAAAAATTAAAAATCTCCTTCTGCTTCTCAATCCTACAGGCATATTCAGAGTCCTCTCTGAGCTCTCAGCAAGAAAGAAATGTTCCTTCAGAAGAGAAAGTGATGGAAATCTGCTTCATTATTAACGACTCCAAATTTTTCAGTGACCCAAAAGTGGACAATACAAGAATTTTTGTGGTATGGGTGATTAGCCATTCTTCTTCTGCTGCAGACACAAATACAACTTCCATCTTTTTCTTCTACACTTGGTTTGCAGAAATGTAAAATTTTAACAGAAACTTGGGTTTTTTTGCTAGAGTTTTAAAAGCACCTGAAATATTTTTATACTTCACATGCCTTCTTGATGCACAAAAATTGTTATAGAATTGGGGGGAAAAAAGGATGCCGGAAATTTTTCCTATCATCTCAAATATTCACAGGGCTAGAAAAATCAATATAATTTTCAAAGAGTTATAAAAAAAAAAAAGAAGAAACAGAACCATTTAAATTTCTGTTAAAGACAGAGTGAATAAACTACAACTTTTGTGGAAAAATGGAATGCTACAAAGGCTGAGTTATAACCAGCTCAGCAGAGGTCATAGCAGGTTGATGCAACAGCCATCCTCATTGAGGGCCCAGTTCCGCGCAGCATTTAAATGCATGCTTAATTTTAATCACATACATAAGTCCTGCATGACCTAATGTTAAGCACGTGCTTGAGTGGATTGCTGAAGTGAGGATGGAAAATGGCTTCATGAGTGCTGGAAGCAAGAAGAAGAAAGAGCTCCTTACTGTAGGTCTCATTTACAGGACTCACTGCAGAATCAAAGGCCGTAGCATTAGTTCTGAAGCAGAAAATGTCCACATAATGCTGTGAAGCAGAAAACAAGGGTAAGTAATTTGTAAGGGAAGGTGTACTAGGAACTGCAAAACATGTCCCAGAGGTTGGCTGTGAGCTTTTCTTCTCTCTGGGCTCTATTCAATCCTATGATGCTATCCTGCAAGGGCTTCGGCAAATGCTTACGTTAGTAACTGATGACTTCAATGGGAAAGTTAACCATGGTCAAAATTCAGCTCATGCTCTGCTTTTGCAAAGTAACAGTCTAAACATACTGCTCATTGATATCGGGTTGAATTTTACTGTCTAATTCCTTTTCTTCAAACTTTGCTGTCATTCTTTTGATTTTAAGTAAGTTTTTCTTCTGATACAAATGAAAGCCTTCATACTCTTAATTCAGTATAAAAGATGGGGAGAATTTTCCTGCTAAGATCCTTAGACTGATATCCCAATGGCAGTCACGTTATTCAATCATGTTCACTTGCCAGTGGTGCTAAACTACTAAAAGTATCTTGCAACTTATACCCAGATTTTTGCAGCTCTGCTGCTACTGGCAAAGCTGTGTTCCAGAATAGGAATGGTCACTTCCCCTTATTTATTTTCATCATTCTGACAATTAAACTGAATTCTGGGTAGACAAATAAAGCAGGTCAAATGGTGTCATAATACCAGCATTGTATTCATTTGGCCAAATTCTCTTCTACTTGTGTCACCAACCCATCAGTGAGATTTCAGCAGAGTTTACTCACACTTTTTTAAATGGGGAAACAACTGCACCAAAGAGCCCAAAAAAACCCACTGTGTAGGAGAACAACCCCAGGCAAAGATGCTCAGGCTGGCAACTAGGCCAGTTTTGCCTCTCTGAAGTTCACAAGTCCCCAGCACAAATAGCTTTGCTCTTCCAGCCATACGAGAGGGAAAGAAAGACTCTCCTTGCCTTACCTGTAAAAGTCAGCAGGGCAAGGACTATGGTGAGCTCCATAGAATTAATTTTTATCTAGTGTTCTGTTGAGGGTGAAGGAGGAGCTAGTGCAATTCATTGTTTGCCACCATTTTGCTGTAACTCTGGACAATAAGTTTGGCAGCACATGGACATCTTTAGCAGCCCTGCTCTTTGACCTCAGACAGAAAGTGTGTTCATGATTTGAGCAGATGTTTCTGCTTTTAGGAATCAGTTGTTTCCTGTTTTCCACAAGCACATGCCAGCACAGTCAATATCTGGAAACCTGCTGCTTCACAGTAGGTCCAGAGTCTAAACTGGTGCTTTACCAGAAAATGGTAATAAAGCAGTTTGAATTGCTTTTCATCCTTCATGCTCTTAATGGCTTTCAGGTTCATATGAGACCAATCAATTAATCCTCCTTCAGACCTAGAGGAATGGGATGTTTCTTACCCTCTGAACAGGAAAGAAACCATAACAAAGATTACCAATCTACTTATTAAGACTTATGTCAGTAGTATAGTCTAACAGACCCTCCAGCTGGGGTTGGGACTACAGATTTGCAATATTGTATAAGCTTGATGTTCACTAGTCATATGCTAATTAATTGTTAAATCACAAAAGGCAAATCATAATTATTGTTTCAGGTTAGCAATTTTCCCTGACCTGCTTGCATTCTTACTGTTCTGAAGAATTAAGGAAAGAGGTTTGTTTAGGAACATTTACCTGTATTACCTATGCTTCTGGTTCTACTTGTTCTTGTTCTAAGGTGCTGGAAAGATAGATACCTTCAATTTGAACAAATCTTGGACAGATTCTGCTACCCTTCATTATTCTGGTAGATCAGCCAAGAAGCAGGATAGTAAGAATGAGGGTAAAATCATATGGAGTTGAAGAAAGTATAGCTCTGGTCCTGCAAAGATTTCCAGTGAACTGAATATGTGGCCATCTACTCTCAGCAAAATTTGTGGAGCCTGGGGTACTTGTTTCCCATTTCAGGCTTTTTTTTCTCAAGGCAACTGAGTCATTTGTACAGCAAACCCATACTTTTCTACCTTATTTCTTTGCCTGATGTAGTGCTAGCACTTAGTAAAAAGGTTTCTGTTGTACTTGTAATTGGTGGATGGGAACACAGAAATTATTACATGCTCTTCCGAAAAGTCCACTTAGATCAGAAGCAAAGCTCCTATTGATCTCAGGCATACACAGTCAAGCTTTTATCTAATAATTGGTAATGGCATATTTGAAAACTCCAGATCAAAAAAAGTTTCCCCAGTTCTTCTGCTGCCTGGTCCTGTGCACCCAAAACTCCCACCGAGGTCAATGGGACATCAGGAAGCCTCCCAGCTCACTGTCTAGCATATTCACACATTAGGGCTGGCTAATGTGGTTGAAGTCATGAGGATGAAGATGGTACTGCTTTGGCTTGGAAAGCTCTTACTCAGCTTGCTATCTAAACTGTCCCTACCTTTGAAGCCTCGTGTTTAGATCTCTTCCTATCGTTACCTGTTAGTTGTGTGGAGAGCAGGTTGAAATGACAGTCCAGAATTTGGAGTAATTTACTTGATGGGATTAAGGTAGCTCTGGAAATCCTGGAAAGAGCTGCATATGAGACATGAGTCTGTTGCATAAATCCCTAGTCTGAAGTTATCTCACCAATAAGCAGACATTGATCTGCCCACCGTTACTAGTCAAAGTCAAATCTGGAAGATTTTGATGGCTGCACTGGGCCAGCCAAATATCAGGACTGTTGCTCCCTGCTATTAAGTGGTTTTTGGTGTTTAACTGGGATTGCAGAGGAACAACCCCTGGCAAAGACAGCTGCATGGGTTTTTGGAGGATAAAAAGAAAACTAGCATAAAAAGGCTGCTGCAGCTCCTGGTAGTAGATGACTTAGGAACACTGAGGGAATTTTCTAGCAAGCAAGAAGCTTCTGCAGATGAAGAAGCATTTGCATTCGGTTCCCTCTACCCTGCTGTAACTCTAGCCAGCCAGCGAATCAACACAGCAGACATTCAGTGGTACTGGCTGCAGCCCAAGTCTCTGTGCCAGACTCTTAGCACACCTGTTAAACAGATTCCTTTCACCCAGCTTTCAGCTAACGTTTCAGCTGTAGCTGGTGATATGTCTGGCCTCCTACAGTACTATGGCTGCTAACTACAGTCATCACTTATCATACTTCAGTGCTCACCATGGCACTGGGATGTCAAAACCAGGCACAGAGCAGTGTCAGCCTGGACCGTAAGGAATAATCCACCCAACTAGTGTAACTTGAAGTGTACAGGGAATGTGTAGTTGTGTTGATTTTTTGCCAGTGCTAAGGAAGGGTGAAGGCAAGCCCCTCAGTACACTGGAAAGCAACCTCTACAGGTTTTGCCTTCTGCTTTTGATGCTCCATCTGTCCAGGAGCACAAACCTCCCTGCTGTGCTATCCCACCTGAGGACAGAAAGAACTTCATGGCCTGGGTGAAAGCTGCAAATAAGGATGCTGCCCAGTGCTGGCACTGCTCTGCCCTTCTGAATGCTCAGGAAGGGCACCTTGCAATCCACTTTTTCGAATTACTACCAGAAACACTTAGAGGGTCATCTTGCCAGAAAATATAGAGCTGCAAGTAGGGGAAGTGGAGTGCGAGGGGCAAGGCTTCAAAGGGAAAGTACGGCTGACTTGCACCTCCCTTACTGCTGAGCTGAGTTGTTTTGAAGTTTAAGTTTAGAGCCTGGACATAAGAGTTTTTTTAAGCTTATGATGGGTTTCTTTCAAAAGGAGGGGAAAGGAGCTACAGGGAGCATAGAAGAAGTAGCAGCAGATGCTTTAAAAGAGAACACAGCCTTCAGCTGCCTTTTGAGAAGCTCATGGTCTGTTTTAATTAGTCTTGGTCCAATGTTGTGATACCAAGAGGACTAAATTGGCTTCTCCAAAGGTCTTTGGGTAGTGGCTATGCACTGCTGGAAAGCCCACTGGGGAGTTGCAGTCGAAAGTTCTCACAGATACAACAATGAACGTTTCCATCTGAACTTATGGCTTAGAATAAGGAGTTTTCGAAATCTCTAAAAGAAAGAAAAAGTACAGAGAGGAAGACTTCACACACAAAGGTAGGATAATTTATTCCATCTGTATAAGCAGTTACATATGTCAATGTTTGTAAATAATTTTTTCTAGTACTGTTTCTGAAGCCAAAGTCGGTCTTGTTTTTCACAAACCTGGAGATAAAGCCACAATACCCGCAGTATAAGATAATTTACACATAGTGATAGGTGAGATTCAGAGTTACTTAATTTCAGGTATCCCCATTAGAAAACACACTGGAGGCAGAAGTTTCAGAGGTTCAGTCTCCAAGAAGCTACAGAGAAGGCATTACCCAGAGTAATTATGAAGCAGCCTTAGATTTCTCTCCTGATCGTGATCCAGCAGAGTTCTTGACTCGGCTCCAAGTTAGCAGGGCTGGAACTGCCTCTAAAGTGCTTGGTTTGAATGCTCCTTTCTTGCATTAGGACCCTTTCTTTCTCTGTGGCTGGTTAACACAGTGGCTGTTGGCTCACATGGAGAATGCATTGCTTGTGTAGGCTTCATTGTGGTGAAATGGAGGTCTTATTCTTTTAGTTAGCAAAGTCATGTGTAAGATGTTTACTCTTAGCAATGCTCAAGGGCAGTACTAATTTATTTTTGTAACAGCCTCTTTTAGATGGAAAAGTTGGTGACAGCCATAATTTATTCATGGTGCTGTGCAGCATTGCACAGCATGTCATACTGGCCTGCAGCAACTGGAAGTAGTTATTTTCTTAGGAAAGTGTAGAGACCAAAACTGATAACACACAGTGACGTACAGGAATCTGCTTATGTTTAGAGAAGATAATGCACATCAGCAATGAGAACTGCAGATGGCTAAGAGTTCTTGTTTTCCTCATGGCTTGTCCTGTTTCATGGCTCTCCTGATGTGGGTGTGTTTGACTTAATAAGAAGATGTTTACAGCAAGTAGAAATCTTTTTCATACATTCATGTTGGTGTTCACAGTTAATACAATCATAGAAATTTGTGTTTAAGAGCCGCCTTCATGATTCCTATGAAAAGATATGACAATATAACTCATGTCTGCTCTTCAGGGATGAAAGCTCAAAGTCACATCTGCTCTCATTAGGTTGAAATTTGGCTATGCTGAACACATGCCATCATCAGCATCATTTCCATGGTAACACATTGCAACATTATACTATTCAAATCATGTGACAGAAAGTCAGGCTGAAAAGAAACCTGGTCTGGGAGAAATGAAGCATTTGTGTCTTCAGTGGTATTAATAAACAAAACAGCTACCAGCAAAGTAAATTGGCTTTTGCATGAATATTCCCTTCCTCAAGCTTGCCTGAATGAAAAAGCTGTTCTCTAGGGATTTGTCTATTGGTTTGGTCTGAGTAGGGCTATAGGCTGCTTATTCTTCTCCTACATTCTCTCTACAGCTGGACTGCTGGGTTCCCACAGAATTGTTGAGGGGGGATCTAGTTTCATTTCACACAGTTCCCATCAAATTAGAGAAAGAAGGTATCTTGAGGAACCAGGCAGTCAGTTTCATACAGTTTATGAGAGTTAACTTCTCAGTTCAGCTGATGGAATTGCCATCAATTATGTGCTTTATTTTCTTATAAGGTCTGTTCTTCTATTCAAAGAGAAGGGGGAAACCAAAGCTTTAAGACTGAAGGAACATATGAACAGTTTGAGATCATATTAACTTTAAAGAACACATAAGTTAAAAAAAAAATAATCAGAAAGATAAGAAATTCAAAATTAAGATTGTTGTTCTTGTTCATGCAGACCTGAAGTCAGTAAATGTCCTTCTGATTTCAATGGGCTTTGTCAAGACTTCCAACAACAATAATGTCCTGATTCTTCAACGTTACAGACAAGAAAAACAATGAATATCATTATTTGTTGCATCCAAACAATTTCTGAATTTGTGCAAGCTGAGGATTTATTATACCACAACATACAAAAAAAGTTTTGGAAGATTTACCTAGCAACATTATCATATTAGTTTTGACATGGAAATCCAAAAGCATCATTTAGTGTTTTGACATTGTAAATGCAGGGAGAATCATTTTCAAAAACAACGCTGGCTCAGTTTCTATTTCAAGAATTAAAGCAAAAGTCAATTAATTAGCATACTTCATCTCTTTGAAGTACAGGTTATACTAAAATTAGCCAGAGAGAGCAAAATATGCAGTGGCATAAAGGAGAAGTTAAGATATCAAAAACAAGTTCTGGGTCTTTAAAATCCTTAAATTCATTTGTGCAGTCTGTTGTAATTTTTTTAATATTACTATGTTCTATAAGAGCTTACCAGACTAAATATGTAAGATAACCAGATGTAAAATGATTAAATAATTTGAGTTGGAAGAGATCTCTGGAAGTCATCTGGCATTTCAGCATTCTCCTCATATCAGTCAGATCAAATTGTCCCAGGTCTTGACCAGTTGAGTTTTTAAGATCAAGGAGAGAGACCCCATAACATCTTTGGGCCTTTGTTCGCTCTGTTCCAGTGTTTGACTACCTGCACTGTGATTTTTTTTTTTTTCCTCCTTCTTAATGTGTAATCAGAACTTAGCTTGCTGCAGTTTTTATCCACTGTATCACCTACTGCTGTGCAAGCCCAAGAGAAGTCTGGCTCTATTCTTTCCATGTGTTCCTGATGGCCTGAAGACTGCCATAAGGCTCCTTCTTAGCCCTCTTGTTCAAATATTCTGCAAACATAAGACTGAGAAGAGCAACTCATATGAGCTTTCTGGTAGGAAAAATTTATGCAAAAAATACCTAATATGACATCTACTCAGCATTATTTGCACAAGAGAAAAAACAGTTTGGAGCAAAGTGTCTCTGTGCCAGGCACCAAGAAGGAACTATAGCAGCCTGCACACAAATGTTTTGCAGCAACAGACAGACAATAAACAGACCAGAGGGGAAATAAGGTACAAGGGAGTGGAGCTGTGACCCCATTAACACCTTGTGAATTCACTGAGAAGAAGATGGTGGCAGATGATCTTGCAAGTCATTAGAGTTTTCCTCCTGAAATATCGAATCTGGTTGCCAGGGCTACAAATGCTGTACCCAAGGGAAAAATGGAGAGGCTCTATACACATACAGAGATCAGCTGACCCTTTTGCCTACATGCCAAAGGTATTGTTCACATGATACATTACTAATATGTCTTGGCTTAAATGTGACTAAAATACTCTGGGTAGTTCTACACTGTTAGAACACTTGTAAGCAAATCTGAGTAGCCTCCTATTTGGATTGGGCTGTCCACAATAAGGAGGCTTGCAATAAAACTGTCAGTGTAACCAGAATTATTAAAACTGTCAGGTTGGTTTTTTTTGGTTTGTTGTTTTTTTAACTCTCACGTTAGGAAAAATAAAAGAGAATTAGTGTCTGGTATCCACAATCAGACGCATTAGACGATTAAACCTACATGGAAGATGGAGAAGAATGCTTTTAACTGAGACCATGAGGGGAGAGCCTGTGTCAGACCTTGGGTCCTATTCACTCAGCAACTTTTGCAATAATTTAAGAAACACCTCTGGTCAGCAATACACAGAAAGAGAGCTACTGTCAGTGTAACCTGCAGTACCACGCATTCAGTAGATACATGCTTCACTGCTAGCTACAGAGAGAACTGGTTCTTTAGTGCCAAATCAGTGTTCTCCACTTGAACTGCAGTTTCTCCCTGTGTACAAATTTTTCTATGGAGCTGAGTCCAAACAGGAGATGACACTATGTGCATCTGAGGCTGGCAAACAAAATCCTGTTAGCTGAAGGACAGCCAGTAGGTGAGAAGTTCTCTTTCCTCTAGGTGTTTGCACATGACTATCTTTTTGCAGCACTAAATACTGAGAAGGATTGCCATGAAGAGAGTTGCTGAGCCTAAAGTAAAAAAAATCTGTTGAGAGAGTTTTTTTAGTCATTATAGATCTCATCTTCATGGAATTAAAGAAAGAAAAGGTGAAATATTAGGTCTTGTTCTCCTGCCTTCCTTCACTCCCACCTAAAGTCTCTTCTCCTTCATCTCAAAGTTTCTCCTTTTAGCTCAACTTTTTCTGGAGAACTTTTTTGCAACTTACACTTATCTCCACATTTCTTTGTTGTTTTTTTTTAAGCACATTTGCTGGAGTGGACATATTTCCCTGTGCATTGAGCTTGCTTCTTTCCACTACAAAGAGATTTTTCTACATATACTGAAAGTAGATTATTTCCTGCTTTGGTCCTGTTTCCAACGATTACTAGTACCAGAAACCCAAGCTGCTGATAAGAGCTAGGTCCATAGTTCATTGAGGTAATAGACTTCAAAAATTGAGTTCAATAACTTTTGAATACAACTTATGAAGGAACATATAACGAATACACTCCATGAGCCTCTGTTCATTTTGATGCTAATCACAGCCGATACAGAGAAAGTAATTAGTTGAATAGATGCAGGAGAGTTTAGTTAACTTTCTGATCATTGAAGACACTGATCAATGAAACCCAGCTGGAATCTCCAGGGGTGGATACTTCATTAAGCTTCTTAGCTAGGGCTCATAGAATTGCTTGACTTTTGTTCTTATAAAATTCCAGTAGTCTAAGCTACAACATCCTCCTTTGGCCCCTTTGCTTTACACAGCACTGAAACTCTCCATATGTCATCTCTATAAAAATGGGAGAAACAACCCATCCAGCCTGGAGCCCTGAAGCAATGCTGGTCTTCCTGGCTTCTCAGCATGTGGCATTTTTCAGAACCAGAGATAACTAAGGGCAGTGAGGTACATCCCCTCTCTAGGAGTTATGCGCCACTTTTCCAGCACTTTATCTCACAGAAGGAAAATACAGCTTTAGACCATGTTGATCCCATTGTCTCACTCTTCTTGCTCCTTTTTGGCCCTAGGCATCTATTAAGGAGTTCAGGCTGTTCCCTCCTCCACATAAGTCCTCCTCTGAATCGTGGAGCAACTTCTCTGCAGCCGAGCTATTTTCCTTCTCCCCTGGTTAATCCTGCAAGTCAACACAGCCTACCTGCCAAGTAACTACATCCTGCTCAGGGGTCTTCTTGGAGCTTCCTCTCCTGCATCTCATCCCTATGTTAACAGAATCACAGAATGGTTCGGATTAGAAAGGACCTTAAGATCATCCAGTTCCAACCCCCTTGCCATGTTTTAGAGAGCTGCATTGATACCTGGCTCCTTTGTTCTGGCTCTGGGAAAATTCCACTCCCTGGAGCCTGCCCTCAGCATGGACTCATGGCCTCAGCCTTTCCATTGCATTACCGATGCTTTCACGTAAATGGAAGATGTTTAAGTTAATGACCTTCCATTGTTAACCATGTGTCACCCCCCCATGCGCAATTTCAGTTCAAAATGGTGGTAAAAACATGGCCAGGAGGGATAACTGCTTTCTTTCAAAACAGGGTTTCCAGTCTGCCAAAGAAAACCCTGCATTGTGAAGCAGAATTAAGAAGTTCAATATATATCCAAACATGCAGCTGTGGCAAGACTCTGGTTCACATTTGATTTCAGAGAAGATTTTCTGAATTGACCAAAGGCCACACAATTTAGTTAATAGTTAATAATCTATATATGTAGTGTAAAAGAGGTTTTTAATAAATAGCTAGATGAAGCTGATAAAGCATCTTGAAAGTTAATTAGGTTTCTGTCTTCAAAGCTGACTTTTTTTGTATACTGGTACACCATAGCTGGAAATATCTTGAAAACCTTTTCATATCTTCCATAGTTAAATAAATATTAGGGCTTTCAAGGCTATTTGAGACTGAGATAACCAAGGTGCAGTTGGAGAGCACTTTGGAATTTACTTATTAAATTCCATCAAGTTCACTTTTCTCTACTGTACTCAGTTCCTCTTTTCACCTCTTTTTTTTTTTTTTTTCTTTTGGATAAAGTTTTAGGTCATAAATTTAAGTGCAAATAATACAAAATCTCCACCGTGATTTTTTTTCAAAATTACATAGCACTGGTCAAATGATGCTGTCATTGAAATAAGCAGTAAAATGTCCAGCAGCTTCAAAAGAAGCAAAGGGAAGCCAACACAGACTCTTTATTAAAACCCCACCTTTATTACTTTAAAAAGAAGTGGAATTTTAAAAGGACTAAGGAAATTCAATGCTCAAATCCCATTGTAATTCAATAGGAATGGGGCGCCAAATTCCCTTAGGCTGCTTTGCAAATTCTCTCTCACAATGGCTGCCAATCTGGCTCCCATAATGAGCCAGTCATTCTATAATGTCAGAGGGTCAAGGTGATTGCTGGGTGGTGATACCTGGCCATAGTTGAAATACTGCGGAAGTGTTGTGTTCTCATCTCTGTGGGACTGTAAAATAAAGTCATCTGGATGAGGTTAGAATGGATTAAAAATGACCCAGCTGGAGGCAAGAGAGGATGGAGCTGGCTGTTGTGTTTAAGAATGCCATTAGATATCTCCAGGATGCTTCACCTCCACCTCTAGGACCCTCTGAGTCCTACAGAGAGAAAGGACAAAGGACTTAAAGGCAAGAACACAATGGCTTAAAGAACTTGTTTAAAAAATCACCTACCTGAAAGATCAAATGTTTCATGGCCTCTCCAGATCAAGTAAGGCAAAGCTGCAGGTCCTTCCTCAGCTATCCATCCCTTAAGCACACAAGACAAGAGATGTCTAACCTTCCTCTGCCCCTTCCATCAGGCTGGAAAAAGTACTGCTCCAGCAGAGATTTGGAAAGCTATGTCCAGGAATGTCAGAACCGCTACTATATGCTGAGACCTTCCACATCAGCAGAAGCCCTTGTCTGGGTCATGCAGTGTTTGCAGCGATGCTTGTCATTCAGAGTCTGGTGTGCCAACTCCCTCTAATGCTCTGTGTGTATGCAAGAATACTCATCTAGGGTAGCAGACATATATAGAACTACTTTGGGAAAACAAGGTCACCTGATTTCATCCACGAAGTTTTAATTTCTCCACAGGGAAAGACCCACAGTGGTTCCCACATTGGTAACAGTCAAGAAGTAATTTTTACTGAGGTTTATTAATACTTCCTTCCCCTTCAAAAGAAGAGCCCTCTCCCAAAAGTTGCAGTACAATCACCTCAGCCCTCTTTCCCCCACTGTCAGATTGGTTAGCTTCATGGGCTGAACCAAGCATTTTATATGGTTTCTTTCATTTGGTTTAATTAACTCCACATGGGCTTGGATTCTCAGAGAATTTTTACTATACAAGCCAGAAGGAATACATTGTTTTGATAACTCAGTATTTTAAACAGTTTGATTAATTTTTGCATTACATGAACTTTTTAGCTAAATACTACCTACCAGCAACCAGAGGAAAGAACCCAACAGTGCCTCAAGAGATCATTTCTTGCAAGTGGACTCAAGAGGGGTTCCCTCTAAGCAGTGTTCCTCATGCTGTTTTATCTCATGGTCGCTTTTTTACCAGAAAAATTTTCAGATTATGCATGAGCTGGGTTTTTTTTTCATAAAGCTAATCAGTCTGCAGGCATTGTTTCATTAACAATTCCCAGCAACAGAGATTTTCAGTTTGTTGGTGTTATTTACAAGAGTACATTAAGAGGACAGCATTGTATATCACAGTTATGTGGTTTCCCTTAGCAATAAGGTATTGTTCAGAGGGAGTCCAGAGCAAAGCCCATGAAAGTCTACAGAGACACTCCAGTTGACTTATCAGACAAAGAATACTTGTTTAACATCACAGAAAACTCAAAGTTGACAACCTGCCCTGAGTGCAGAATTATACTCATTTTTTTCAAGTACTTTCAGTTCAGGTTTCCTGAAATTAAAGATGAGATTTTGAGCTGTTAAGATACTACAATAACCTCCTCTCCTTCTATATAGCAATTAATCATGCTGTACTGCCTGCAACAGGTTTTATGGGGTACCATATCTAAAGTCTTGCTCATGCTAACTGTGAAGCTACTTATGTGTGAAGGAAATTGCACCAGGAGGTGGGTTTGGTATCATTGCTGGGGACAGGATATAATTCAAACCACAGCCAACTGTATGTTTTTAGGTGGGCAGGTCATGGTTCAAAGAGGACTCCATATCTGAAGTAATCTATTGTTACACAGGAGGACAGCTATGGACAGGCATTTTTTTTTTCTGCAAAAACTGCTTGCAAACAAATATTTGGGGTTCCTTCTTCATCAAGGTAGTGAGTGATAGCTGTTAGGAGGTGGACAGGAATTACGATACTTCAATTCTTCTCTTTAGTTTTGTTGCTGCAGAATTAGGCTTTTTGAATTAATATGATGACCTCCCACCCAGTAGTTGTTTTCCTTTTTGTCCTCAGGCTACTAAAAGCTTCTGTGCATGCAACCATTCCAAATCAGCTCCATGGAGGAATATCTTTATTCAGAGTAAGAACACTTTTTCATAGTTTACTTTAACCCACTTTAAAAGCAGCAAGGCATTCCTAACTGTAAAAGTGAAGACACCAGAGTGGGTGTTTCACCTAAGTCCATGAAATGTGAGGGGCAGATCCTTCATCCTCTGCTTTCTGAATGGGAAGAGCAAACAACCACTGCCACTGAGCCACTCTTCTACAGTCCTCCTGTCCACAGTCCCACAACAGAGAAGACTGCAGGTGGTGAAAAAATAAATTCCTACTCTAAGGCTTTAGGACCTTGACCAATTACACAGTACCTTTTTCCCATCAGGTCTTTGGTAAAGGTACGTTCTTGTCCTGTGGTGGAGAGAGAAGTAGGCATAAAGCAAAAAGACCTCACGGGGAGGGTGATACTCCCACAGCTTCCATCTAAATTTTCCTGAAACATCTGTGATCATGCAAAAGGAGTCTAATAGACAGCTAATGACGTTATTCAGGCACCAGAAATAAAATGTCCCAAGGCCTTGTAGTTGGTCTGTCCTTTTATCTGCATATTTTGCCAGATCTTCCACACACTATAGACATCTTACATAAATTCCTTCAAAGCTACTACGTAGTCAGTGAACCACAGACCCCCAGTGACATGATCATGTAATTAATAATTAATTATAGTCATATATTATTTTATCAACAATTTTGGATTTTCTGTTACAGTGCCAGCTGTGTGTGTGTATATATATACTGTTACGTTATGCTTTGTTATTTATGTTATTCTCCAGAAACTTAAAAGAGAATACAAACAAATGCTTGAAGTAATTCAAAACTGAAATTAGTACTCTTCATTCATCTATGCCATTGGAGGACAAGCAAGTAAACTCTTAGACAAGAGTGAAATGTACACTTGTGAGTTTTTTTTGTGAGGGAATGAAGTTCTTCATAAATGAACCCCTGAAGATGAATAAAGGCAGCTTCTTTTCTTTGGTTTTTGCATTTTACCATGTAAATGATAAAAAACATTGACCTGGCAATGCTGTATTCTGGGCAAGAACTACTTAAATTTCTTTTTCCTATCAGCAGTGTCACCAAGCTTAAATTGTTATATGTTTTAAAATATAAATAATCCACACTGGCCTTGCCTTGTTCTGTTTTCTAGTGTCAGTAATCTTCTCCAAAGGTCTGCTGTTGCAGTTAAGTAGATATACCCAGTAATTCTCTGGAAAGACTGAGTAACCCACCTTTCATGAGTTCCCCCCCAGAAGGCTTTCGTGTCCTTCTTCATCCTCCCCAGACACTCAAACATCCAGACAAAACCACAACCTTACTTTTTGGTAGTTCAGCACTTCGGGTTACTGTCGTGTAACTGAGAGAAAGGAACTGAAATGCATATGGGAACAAGGAGGTCTCATTACCTTGATCATAAGCTTGCCTGAGTGTCATCTGCAGTTATCAAGCATAAGCACAAAGCATATGTGATCAGAGCTTTAAGCAAAAGCATTGACAAAATGTAGAGATTTTCTTAATCATCTTTTGTTCTTGACAATTTGTTTCCTTGTACTTCCCATGGATGTTACAAAGCACAAAAACAAGCACAGTCACTTATTTTGTTTCTTTCAACTAAGGTGATCCAAGGGGTCTATCCCAATATTTTCTCCATTAAATCCATAACCTGAACTGTAGCTTAGCCTTTTGGAAAGAAGAAACCAGCAAACTCCTAGAACGGTCATTCTCCGGATGTTTTTCCTTGCATTTCTCCTCTAATTTTGTCAAGTTTCATGTCCCACTCATGCAGTGTTGCTCTTTGCCTTCTCTGCCATGAAAAAGAAGGTATCAGAAACAGGTGGATGGTGATAGACTAACAGGCTTGGCTACTTGCTTGCCTACTTACTTTTGTACATGGCTGAAACTGCCATGATGCTGCATTTCTTCTGAGTATTTGTACCTCCATACACCTGCTTTTCTCAATATATTTATTTTGCTGTTCATGGCAAATTTCCATCTTTAACAGGTGCAGGGAAGAGGGGAAATAATCTCAGAGATTATTTATCTCCTTTCTTAGACCACTTTGTTCAAGTGTCTGATGGTTTGTCAAGTAAAGGTTTACATGCGCATCTTCCTGCTCACCACCTCGCAAACGCAAACCTCTTCTCTCTCTTTCTGCCCCCTGTGCGGTGAGCTATTTGCAGACAACTGAGCAGCTTCAACAGAAAAAAATCAAGACCATAATTTGATGAACATTCCCTTCCATCACAAAGGACAGCTTGTTCATAGTTTGTCCTTCACCCTTCATTCCTGCCTAGTCAGTTGTACTAGGACAAGTTGGTCGCAGCTGGACAGAACGAAGAAAATATTCTTCATTGAAAACATTCTCTCTTTTTCCTTTTTTCTTTTTTATTCATAAACCCATAAGCAATTATAGTAGTACATCTGGGGAAGCAGCTAGGAGGGAGAGGAGAGCAACAGAAAGGTGGGGTAAGTAATGCTAACATTACCATTGAAAGAAAAGTAAATTGAACTGTGGCTTCAGATAGCTCGACCTTAAACCCCCATAGCACTGTGGATAGACCACTGCCCCAGGGATTTACAGGAGAGAGTAAAGTTATTAATTCCTCCATTTGGTCTCCTGAGTCTAAGCACCCCAGGAAAAAAAAAAGCCCCAAAGTGAGAACAAACAATCCTTTCTTGGTTTGGAAAATGTGACAGAAACCCTGAAATTTCAGGTAACATGTTTGGACTGAACAGAATGTTTCTTTCAACCTGGAGAGTTTTTCTTTTTTTCTCTTGAGTTACAGAAAAGCAGCTATGTTATCAAACAGATATGCTACTCTGCGCTCAGCAAGCCTGCCTGCCCTGAACTCCTCCAGGTCCCGTCAAATGAAGAGTAGACACAGAGTGAAAATTATTGGCTCAGTGAACATCACTCAGATCAGACCTGACATCCACCTGTGTCAGAGAAGTCTAATGTTACAAAGCTGAAGCAGAATCCTGGCAGTCCGTGGCTTTGAATTAACCAAAATGCATCTGGAATGACCAACCTGCAGTGCTAATACACAAACACAACACAAATTTTTGCCTTCCAAAGGAACTCCGTGGTGGTTAGAAAGAAATGTCATTCTATCAGTTATTTGCCTGAATCAATGGGCATTCCCTCCATTGCTTCCCAAAGCAGGAGCACCCCTTTAGCAGGATTGATGCTTCGTAATTTTATCCTGAATGCAGACAGTGAGGAAGGAAATGTTGCCTTTTCACTAGATGTAGAAAAAAGTACTTGGTCATGTTAGGTCAATCCTTACTTCTTCCTGCAAAGTTGTTTAGCTCTGAGTTTGGTTGTTTTTTGTTTTGTTTTGTTTTGCTTTTGTTGTTTCGTTTTGTTCCCCCTTCTCTCCTCAACCAAAGGGACAAGCCTTAGCAATAATGCAGCCTCTTTTTTTTATCTACAAACAAAACAAAAACACATATACTAAACACCACTGTGTTACACGCTTTCCAAGGACTTTACAAACACCTTCTCTGGGGAAGGCTTTGGCACTATTCCTGAATCAGAGGCAAAGTGTAGTTTTTAACACAGAGCTGGCTCTTGAGTGAAAACAGTATACTGTTTCTCTCTGTCAATGTGCACCATTTCCATGCCTCTCCTGAGGCTGCTGGCAGAGTAAAGACCAGCTCACTGCCTCTTTCCCTGCCTAGCAGATTCAAGGGACAAAGAGCCATGCTGCCCTCTACCAAATGGGCTGCAAATGCCACAATCCGGCTTGAATAGATGAGTCTGCAGGGGCCACATTCAGGCACTGGACAACTCTTTTGAATGGCTAAGATACATATTCCTGCTTGTCTTTTTACTGTGAAATAGGAAGTAGTCAAAAGTACTTCGTTCTATGACACAAGTCACCTGTCAATGATGATGCATAGGTAAGATGGAATATGCAGAACAATACCTATTATTACGTAAAATAAAGGTCCCAGATGATTGGTTGTCTGCTGTCCCTGTGCCATCAGCAGTGCTAAAATAAAACCAGAAATTATTGCTGAATAAGTAAAACCAAGAAGCAAATTCAGATGAAAACAATTCACCAAAGAGCAGTTTCCCTGATATGAACTGCTCATTGACAGTTATTTTTAGACAGGGACATCCCAGGCCCAATCCATTTGACTCTCAGCAGAAGCTTCCCACATCAAATGGATGAAGCTTATGTTAGAGGCAATGAAACCTCCCACCAGCACCCCTCCAAGCTGGCCCATGGCCCATCATGAGCCATTCCTCCTCTTCCGCTTCTTTAATTCAGACTTGACAACCTAGGTTGCATATTTAAATCCAACTACAGGACAACTATTAATAAGTCAACAAATGCTGAGGATGAGAATTCTCAGCGAATTTAAAGCTGAGGGATGATTGCCAAGGAAATTTGGCTCTCATTCTCCTGTTGCTTTGATGCCCTAGCTTTCCATTCTCACAGCCTAAGAAAACACTTATTCCCTTCTCTCTGCTTTCACCCTAATCTCCGCAGGTATAAGCAGTGGAGGAGATGAAGTCCTCTTTCAACAGCTGCCCAAGCCTGCCTCTCCTCTCTTGTCAGCCAATTCTTCCTGCCTTTTAATGATTCTGGCAACATCTTACTCTCCACAGCTTGTTTCCCACCACTGCTGCCAGCGTGGTGAACAGACTGGACCCTGGCTGGGAACAATACAGGCTGCATTGGGCCCAAGACTTGCAGGTCCTGACCACATGGCAGAAGCGCCGTTGATGGATGAACAAGGCGCTGCAGCAGTCTTCCAAATGCCACCATATCACATCCCTTCTTGAGAGACAGTGTCCACCCTTCCTGCAAAATTCACACAGCAGGAAAAAATTATAAAGTCAAGAGCACAGCAAAGAAGAAAACCCCAATCAATAACAATTTTTCCCTCTAGAGTAGGAATTTTCAGGTGACTGTAAGTATTTACAGTTTGGGTCACAAGAACATAAATTTAGTTAAATAATTTTGGCTGGGGAAATAGATGAGGGAGGGTTTGGGGTTTTTTTCTTTGGGGTGTTTTGTTTTGTAATACTATGTTCCAGCAATTTAATTATGTTTGGGGTTTTTGATTGGGTTCCTGCACCACCTTTCCAAAGGGCTGAAATAATTTGTTTTGACAGTCCAGAAAGAAGCTGGTGGATCTTTTGTTTGAAAGAAGTGAACATCACTTAAAATATTGGCCTAAATTAAAAAGGAGGAGGAGGAAGCCACACTGAAGATTTCTAAGATCCAAAAAGTACGTAAAACCTTTCTGACTGAGGCAAATCAAACACTCTGGGTTGAAGCAGTCTAGAATTTGTTTTTCCAAGCTTTAGTAGCCAGTGTGGTTTCCCAAAGATTTTGGGCATCTTGCTGTGAGCTAAAGACTTCCCATATCCTGATGTCTGTACACCCAAGGATTCAGGGGATGGCAGCTACTCTCATTCACAGAAGCCAGTTACCATGTGAACACTAGGCTGGGGGTAGCAGAGGACAGCCCTCCATCTAGAGGACTCATCTGTAAAACATACCTAAATTATAGCTATGTCTTTTCCTATGAAGATTTTATTCTCCTCCTCCCCAAGCTGATGGCAAAACTCTCTTCAGTCTCAATGGAAGCAGGATTACCCTGCCAACATTTCAGTAACCAACTGGGCCAGCTTGAACTCTGTTTTCTGGCACTGGAGGAAGGGTTTCATAACCATGCATTACTGTAACCTATACTAAGGAGGATCCTCTTCCCTGCCTTTTTCTTTGTCTGTTTCCTCAAGCAACATAGCTGCTGACAGCCACACTGGGTACATGGCTGGCAAGCAGTGGGAGATGCTATTTCACTGGCAATCAGTGACTAGATGAGTGTGTATTTGTTTCTGCTTACTTCCCATGAAATATTATTGATCTGAGTGTGGCATCAAAGTTGAAACTGCCAGCTGTGAAGCCAGAAAACCTACTGCAGGAATTTCAAGGCTATTTGAAGAATTCACCTTTTATGTCCCTGTGAAATGGGACACCAGGCCAGTTGTGCAGCAATATGGACCAATCCTCCCTTGTTCTGAGGGAAGCTGGCTCCTTGGCAGGAGTTTTGCTGGCTTTGCTGAAAGCTGCAGTTTGACTGGTGCAAGCTGACAAGTCTTCACTTCTGCTGTTCTCCTGCAGCTGACCTCTGATCCTGCTGAATCTCTCTCTGCTTCCTGCTAGAGAGTAATTCCTTCAAACACCTCCCACTGCACAGACCAAACAGACCACCAAAAGCCAGCCATTTGAGGAAATAATACTTAACTCTGATGGAAAGCTTCAGGGCTATCCTATTTCTGTGCTAAAAACACATACTACACTGGCTTCAAGATCCAGCTGCCCTTTTATGTACAAAGACCCTGCTCCAGCAAAGCACTCTAGCTCCTGAGTACTTGTCTCCTTCTAAGCTTTGAATCGTTTACAGTGTCTTAAGAGTGGTGCTGGATCAGGGCATTTCTGGAAAAGTGCCTTTTCCTTAGCTAGCCCTATTTTCAGATGCCTTTTTTATGTATTTGATATTAGATATGAGATTACCTTTTCTTTGCTAATTTTCTTTTCTCTTTTCTGCTTTGAGTCATATGTTGCCATTGGTTCTTCAGACCTTAATTCCAATGATTCTAGGGTAGCTGGGAAGACTGCGCACAGCCATTTCACCATGCGCTACACCTGCTGATGTAAAAGACAGTGCAACAACCCCCATATTACCTCTTCTCTAGGAGTAAACTCACACCTGTTTTAAAAATTTAATGAGGTCGGGCCTTACAGCCTTTGATAATGAGCAAAGGTGGATCCTTGCTGATGTGGATGAAGATGGAGCTGGGAAGAAGCGGCTCTGAATGGGCAGCAAGGCTGGTTTGAATGTTAGGGCTGGCTTTTTGAGCAGCACAGGCTTCTTTCTCTTGACTCAACTCTCCTGCAGTGAGCCTGCACATATGACATATCTGAGGCTCTGGAATCAAGTGGCGGAAGTGTGTGCCCGCTGTCTTTTTCACACTCTTCCACAATTTGGCTGTGGAATGAGTTCCACCATTGGCAGTTAGGATATCCAGCCTTGTTAGCAGCTGCACCTTAGGGAACAGACACATACCAAGGTTATGTGGTCACTGAGCAGACCTTGAGTGAGAGGCAGCCCTTGCTCCAATGCATTTGTGGTTTGCACAGATAAGACAGAGGAGAGCCAAAGAGAGTTGAAATGACTTGTGAAAGGTCATATGACACCCTGTGCTTGATGCTTGTGAAAAAAGGGGGAATGCACACTTGTATGTTCTCCCTGGGATGTTTCTTTGCCTGACTCTTCCCTCCCCCCATGCCTTTTTTTTCCTGCCCTCTCACAGGGTCATTTCTGTTCTTTTTTTCCTTCCTCTCCCTCTTCTTTGTGTTTCACAACCTTTCCGAAGCACAGCTCATGCACAGCAAGGCTAAGACTCAGTAAGAATCCCATGACATAGGGCACAAGGAAGCAAGGTGTTTTCATTCAACACCACACGTGATAGTCAAATGCTGCTGCTGATCTGCTCCAGAGATTGCTAATGGCCATGTGAAGGTCTGAATGATAATCTGAGGGACCAAAAGCATATAAGGAAAGAAAGATAGAAAAAATAAAGCAAGCCAAGTCTTTATTTTTGTCTCTTGTCAATGTTTGTTTCTTGCTCTGATAGCTCAACTTTGTAGCAGAACTTAGCAATTTGTATTTCTGGAACTTGTGTTTGTTGAACAAAACTGTCCCAAGAGAAGGGGCTACTCCAGCACCAAATGCACTGCCAAACCAGCAGCCCATAAAATGAAGTCTGTAACGAAGACCAGCCAGGGTGCTACTGCTGGACCAAGCTCTTCATGGTGCTCTGTGGCTGGTAAGACTGAAGGACACAGACAAAAATGTTTGCAATTAACTGTTTTCACAAGACCCTGTTTTCCCAAACCATGGCACCAGATTAACTCCAGCAAGAACTGAAGAAGAAATCCAAAAAATGGTAAGGATTTTATACTGCAGTCAAATAGCTGCACTCTCTATGGAAATTCCCTGATTTACACCAGCCCAAGATCTCATCTATAATAAAGCTTTCCTGGTGTCATGACGCAATGCTCCTACAAAGGCAAGCAGTTCCTTCTGTTTACCTAGCAGTTCAAATAAGGTAGTCCAGAAAAAAGAACTCACCTCAGCTTCTGATAAATGAGGTATGAGAAGCTACATAATGTCGTATCACAGCGCAAGCTGGAAAGTGATCTTACTCTGCAAATTCTTCCATTTCCCTGAGCTATGTATGAGGGTCTTTGTAATGATGATGGAGGCCACAGTTCCATTTCCAACATATTATACCTTCCTTTAAATTTGCCCAGCTATGTGAAAGGAACAAAATTGTGGGCTTTGAAGCAATCTTTTTTAATATATATTTCACTATCAATAAAGCTGCAGTGTTTTGCAAACCAGGGAAGGTTAATAATCCCAGAAAAATATTAAATTTAAAAACAACAACAACAAAAAAGAACCCCATATAAACTATTTTTTAATGTCTGTCTCTGTTTGCATTTGCAAGTCCTGAATATATTCTACTATTGTACGGCTCTATAAGTTATCATACAGACTTTATTGCCACACAGAGGATGTGGCAATCATCAAAAAACAAAATCACAAAATCAGCTTTGTGATTTTGTCTGCACCATATCTGTAGTTAAACCAATAATTTGCAAGCCGCTTCTGACTGTTGTGTCTTTTCTAATTTTTTCCTCTAAATTTGGAAATCCTAGTGAAATAATTTGATTTATTAATAAATTTGAATTTTTCTCAGGATCCAACCCAAGGCCAATAAGGTTTTGAAAGTGAGAGCATACATAACACAGTTCTACACACGTTTAAACTGCAAAATGATGCATTTTTTCATAAAATACTTTTTGCATTTGTAGTAGCATACAGTGTTGAATGTTATAAAACTATTATTCATTCACAAAGTGGGAATTTCTGGTACACAAGCAGACTTAGAAATTCCTGAAAATAATAGTTCTGAAACTTTTCCTTCCAAACTCCTTAAGACTTTCTTCCTTTTTTTTTTAAGAAAATTTTTTTTTAAAATTACATCATTCTAACCATTCAAATAAAAAGCAGGGGTTTTTTTGTTGTTTTTTTCTTTTTTTATAAATCTGTGTTTCATTTTTACATGATTTAGGCATTTCAAAACTAGGTATTAGGACTCATCTACTGTGCACGCATAGTGCACAGAAGTTCCTAGGATCATGTTTTTGGTGTTCAATGCATCACACAGTGGGGTCCCAGTCTCTCACAGGCCTTTATCATCTACTAAAGTAGGTACTGAATAAATGTAATATCATGCTAGTGATTTTTTGTGTGTTGCTAGAGAACAGTTAGAGGTCAGGCTTGCCATCTAGAAGTGCTGAGCTTCTCTCTGAATGTAGCTGTCCCTTATCCACACTAAAGGTCTTTATATTTGCCAACTATACTTACATTTCTACTCCCATAACCAGTTATATACAAAGATGATTGCACTAAAAGCAATATCCATATTACTAGCAGACTAGTCAAGCACCAAGGCTCCAGTGTTGCATTCACTGCCCTGACCCAAAGACTCTACAGTCCTTGGGTATCGATAGTGAAGGCACTTAACTATGATTTGTATTCTTTTAGACAGGAAACAGTGCACTCTCTTAGAGACAGACAGCCTAGTCCATAGGCAGAGTTTTGTCCCTGGCTGGTGCTGCTCCCACCTGCCTCGCCCACTTACCAGCAGTACCCCAGTATACTCCCTTCATCCCTGTTTTCCACCACCCATCTTCTATTTATCTATCTACATAGCCAGTGGAGTTGTTCCCTAAATGGACAGAAGTTTGTGAATATTTTGGCCAAGCTTCATTCTTCAATCATGTCTAACTGGTTCCTTCAGAACACTACATTTCTCTTGCTCCAGAAGCAGCTGTTCTAGAAGGAAGCATAAAATTGGCTTTATCTGTTAAGTTTGATTATTGCCAGTCATGGCACCACACTTTATGGCCTGATATTTTTAAATATACAGCAGCACACAATCCTACATTAAATGCACATTTTTACATAAGTTTTATCTTTTATGTAGTGCAGTGATGACTCAGCTAATCAATGCCTTGCCCATTACACTTTTGTTCAGGAACTGATCTACTCCTTGTGTTGGTTTCCAGTGAATGCATCCACCTATGGAATTCATTCACATTGAGGCAATCCAACTGCCTGATTAGATACACATGAATAAGTAAAAGTGGGATTGTCCTTTTCACATCTTGTCCCAGGTACAAAATAAAGCTGGCTGGAAGGACGTTAAAGGATCATGCAAGTTTACCTCCTACAGTGTATTGTACTAGTAATGTATTATTTTATTTTTTTTTTTGTTATTTTATGTGTTCATCTTGAGTTTTCAGATGATCTTTTAAAAATATGAAAGTTCAGCCAACATAATATTTACCCCGCTTGCGTACCTTCCTAGCCTTAGGTCTTCCAAGAAAATGAGATGTGACATTTCATCATGTATGTATTAATTTTAACTTCAGAAAGAAAGAAAATACTTCTGAACAAATAAGTAAATAAATACAAAATAATCTCATGAATATTTTTCTAGGTTTGATGGGAAGTCACATCATTCCACTGAAGTAATGTTGCCTTTTCAGAGGTTTCACCGGAAACTGCTTGATGTGTTACACTGTTCAGGGAGAAATATTTAGGAAAAAAAATCAGTCATAATAAGCTACAACTCTAGAGGCTGCCTTTACAATGGTCAAATCATCTGCTGACAGAGATTTCATCAATCAGCAGCCCTTACTGAGGATTTCTGGATTGAAGACTTATATGCATTACTGTGGGTTTCTCCATATGAAGGGAAGAACCTGACAAAATTATTCCATTTTATCTCTGTTCCAGGAAAATGGGCCAATTCTCAGCTGCAATACTTTGGAGAATTTCCTGTCTGGTAGTTCAGAAACTGCCAAAAGCAGGGCATATAAGCCAGAAAGTACACTGCTGTCATTGGCCCAAACAAACAACAGTGATCCCCAACAGAAAATAATCCTCCCCAAAATAAAAATAGCTCTAAAATATCAACAAAAACAAAAATGGACTAGATTTTAAATGAGAGCTTGTGTTTTACATATCATGTAGCTAGACATAGTTTCTGGAAACGGTCCAGCTCAGCCCACTTTTCTCCACCATCTGTCAGCAGTAGGTTTGCTTACTGCAAAAGCTTAGAGGCAACACGTAAAAAGGAGTGTTAGACAATCAAAGGCTTGATGATGTAATGTGCTAACACTTGGCTGTTGTGAGAAAAAGAGGAGGAGGAGGATAACACATTACAGAGAACAAGGTCATTCACCTTTAGGCTGAATTCTCTGGCTCTTATCAGTTTGTACTGAGACCCTGACATTATTTAAACATGCAGCTGGAAGTGTTTATTTTAGACATAGGCCAAAGAGATTTGGGATGGTGATTTAGATGTAAGCTATGGCCCCAGGTTTAGATCTGCCAACAAGCCAAGGCACATCCTAGAGAACTGAAAACTTCTGAGATCATGAGATTAGTCACAAAGCTGGGGACCACCAGAAGATGACCTGGCCAAGAGTTTTATGCCCTTTTCCATACTGCAAGAAAAGCTGGAGCAGGGGCTTCCAACATTCTTGTATCAGCCCCAGCTATAGAAAAACGCCTGTATCAAATGCCCTTTCCTCTTGCTTTTGCTGTGGGTCTACAGCAAAGACAAAAATGCTAATCTGTTCAGCTCTGGATTCCCTTGCCATAAATGGGCACATCAATTCATGAGAATGAAGTTGAGTAAGGAGAAGGCAGCCTAGGCCCTCAGAGACTTCATTTGGAGCCAAAACACTGAAAAATGTTTGTAAGATTCTGATTTGCTCCTCAAAGAAGGACTTGGGGAAAAGGATCTGCTTTCCAGGCAGAAAAGTATTACAGTGTAAAACTATGCCCCTTGCAAAACGGGATAGTATTTGTATCTCACAGCCCAATCTTGACTGAGGATTTATTGATTTCTCAAAAATTCCCTCCTGAAAGGCGTGCTATCAGAATGAAACTTAAAACTGCTGCATGCATGATGTATCTCAGATACAGGAGATTAGGAAGCTGTAAAATGCATGCTATAAGCAGAAGGATGACTACTGAACTTGTGATGGTAACTGCAGTATTTGGTCTTATTTGTGTTATTGTAAAAGCTTCTTTGAGGAATGTGCTTCTCATCTGATCTTGAGCAGCAGGCAAAAGGATTTCTTCAGCTCACTTTGAACAAAGTTATGTTGGAATGAGCTCAGTCCAGTTTAGTTAGACTGGCTTCTAAAATTACAGTCAGTTTGGGAGTGGGCTATTAAAAACTCTTGAATGAGCTGTGTTTCCTCCTGATGCTCATTGCTTCTCTGCTGGGAAAGCCTGTGCCTGGTCCAGTAGACAGCTCTTAATTTCCTCCTCTCTCACACACACTGCTTTGGCTTGATTCCAAAGTTGCTGCTTCTGTGCGTGGATCTGATGCTCATCTCTGGATCCACGACATCTATCAGCCTCACCTCTGGTATTCAGGGGAAGGTGAAGAAGCCCTGCTTTCAAAGATTATTTTCTGTCTTTTCCACTGAAAAGATGCAGAACAAGGGACCCCTCATGTCCCACTATACTAGACAGTGTTTGAGGCAGAGCAAGGACAGTGGCTTTGTATGTTTTTGTTTCTTGGCAGAAAAGGCTGTCTGTAGGTTTACTTAATCTTCCTGTGGATTTGCACCATTGAGCATGAAAGAAAAGCCCAGCGTTAGAAGCCATAGACTACCACAAGTATTCTGGTTGCAGTATGAGTAGGGGCATGGATCAGCACCTGTGGACTGATTATAGATTTTGATGTGGTGACATGCCCAGGACCCATGCCAGCAAATATCCATATAAAAAGTGTGGACAAAATTTACTGCATACCTTCTGTAATCAGTTTTAAAATCACAACACTTTCCTTGGTTTTGGTTGGGTTTCTTTTAGTTTGTTTAAAAAAAATGGTAGGAGGGCAAATTCATCTTTAGATCAAAGTCATAAAGCCTCAAGAATCCATCTGAAACTTATAAACTCTCAATTTTGTTTTACATTTAGATAATTAAAAAATACCAAACTATATATATATTTTAATTGGGATTTTAAAAATGACTCCCAGTCACATACCTTGTAAACTAAGTTTCATTGAGCAGTAAAGTTTATAAAGCTCATTTAAACAACCTTTGAAAACAGTTTTTTTTATTAAATGAAACACTGACAAACTAGTGAATATTGTAACCAGGCAGAAACTGCTGCCTGAGGAAAATAAAAAATCTATATTTAAAAAAATGTTAAAGTACTTTGTTTCCATTAATATATGTTTCTATTTTCTCATAACCTACAAAAGCAACCATGACAAGTGACTAGAACACAGAAACGTGGTTTCGCTGTTGAATTTGAACAGTTTAAGAAATCCCAAAATATTTGTGGCTGGTTGCCTCTAGGCATGCTCATATAGCAGGTACGATGGCTCTACTGAGCAAACCCTGTTCTGGAAACTTCCAGTCAGCTTTCTGAGGGACATGTAATGACCCTGTCTTTTTTGTCATCCAGCAGCAAACCACTTATAACAATCTAAAAGAATGCTCAGAAGTGCTGAGGAAAAGAAGCACATCTCTGTTTCAGCACCTATGCACCTCCGAACACAACCCATAAGCACAGGGTGTTTCAGTACAGCACTGAAGCTTTCCAAAAAGCAGCAATGAACCTGGTCCAGTCTGAGTGCTATCAACATCATCGTTTGAACTACCTGAGGAGCTTAATCCCACTGTTCCTCGGGTTGACACAGATTCCTCAGTGCATGGGAGGGACAAGACCTCCTGCCCCAGACTGTACTTATGGCCAGCCCTGCAGGACCTGAACCTGCTGCAGAAGTGCAGTTCTTCTGGCTAGAACAAGTCAACAATTCCCAACATGTTTTGATAAAGCCAAAGATAAAGCACCCCATAAATACAGCCATATGGTTGAAAAAAATTTGAACTGCTTTACCACAGTGTGGTATATGTCTGTATTGTGCTTTAGAGTTCAAGAGAGGTTCAACAACTGTTGTCTCCTTTCCTATGTAGCTTTCAGCCCCTACCGAATTTCCCTTAGCTTGACATATCTTACACAAAATTGCTGGGCTATATGAGATCTGGAATAGAGCCAAATATCATTTTGTTGTAAAGTGGGAGACAGAGACATGCAAGATTCATACACAGATTTCTAAACTGTGTGCTTCTTATGTGGCAGAAGGAAAACGTAAGTGCTTGTTGTAAGTTGAGCCAGAATACTCATAATTTTTACTATTTATTTCCAGCATTTTCAACATTTTGAATTTTAATTCCTTGAATTTATTTTTTAAAAACATTATCACAGCTTGTGTGTATATGAGCATAAAACTGGATAAATCTGGGGAGCTACCCAAGAAGTTAGCAGGGGAGTAATGGCTTCTATCTCTCAAGAACCCTAGCTGCAACACTTACATGATTTGCAAGACATGGTGTTTCATTGTAATCATTATGCAGCCATCTAAGGCTTCCTCAAAACTACTTAATTGATACATTAATCTAGACTAGTGAAGAATTTTCACGCATTCAATAATAACTACTGTGAAAAAAAATCATCATTGTGTCCCTGGTCACAAAAAATGAAGTGAATGAAAAGTCTAATTTTGTTCTAACAGAACAGGTAAGGGAGGACTGAGGTACAATGGTCACTGAACATTGAAAAATTACAATGGAATTGCTCAAAAATGCTCACAAATCACAGAATCACAGAATAGTTAGGGCTGAAGGGACTTTACAGCTCACCCAGTTCTGATCCCTCTGCCATGGGCCAGGACACCATTCACTAGACCAGGCTGCTCAAAGCCCCATCCAGCCTGGCCTTGCGGAATGTCGTGGATGAGGTATCCATGCTCTGGGCACCCCATTGCAATGTCTCACCACCCTCGTAGTAAAGAACTTCTTCCTAATATCTAATCTAAGTCTACACTCTTTCACAAAGTACATATTACTGTTGTAATATGCAAAAATGTGAAAGATAAAAATAGGTTGGTCCTTCTAGAACCTTCAAACTTCTTGCAGGCAGAGTCATAAACCAATGTTAGCATGATTATGAACAAACCGAAACTTAACCAATCAGCAGAAAAAAAGGTACAAAGTTTTCTGATGGATTTTACATGTGAAATGGTGCTCACCTGACAGTACGTGACTTTCTCTGGCTGGTTGTTTCGAGTACTAGTCCAATTCTGACCACTGGGATTTGCATCAATACGAATTTGTCCATGCTACAGACCCTATGCTGTTGTCACTTCCTAGCATAGACAGCAACAGGAAGAGTTTTTCTGTTAGTGTCATTACACTACTTCTTCAAAGGATGCAGGCTGAGCCAACAAAACCTGTTCACTGTCAGCATGGCTATATCTATTTGGGAAGTATCCTGAAATAATGGTAGGAATGAAAGAGAGAGACTTTATCTGATGAAATACTGTAGAGGAGATGAGGTGTATGTGGAAGAGTGGTGAAAGAGAATGAGTCAGGTTAGGTAGTCAGTTTCAGACTGAAATAAGCTAAATGAGAAGTGATTGCATTGAGCAGCTCATAAACCTGATCACTGTGCACTCTCTGCATATCAAGACAGATTAAAGTAATTTCCATGTTCCTTACTCTGTTCTCAAGTAGTATTCTTGAGTAAAATGTTGACCTTAGTCAAATCAAAAGCTGTGTGGCCAAGAGAATTTCCTTCTCTAGACACAGTGAATCTTCTGGAGAGCAAAGTATAATGAAAACTGAATCAGGTTCTCTAGATCTAGCTGAGGAAAGACTACATAAATAGCTTCTAAAATAACTGCTGAACTGTGTCATCTTCCCTTTGAGATTATTGCATCCCAAGAGTTTTAATTTAGTGCTATATATGTAAGAGGCTATGTGCAAACTGTGACTGTATACTTTGCACTGTTTTAATCCCAGCAGTGCTGTCCTCCTGGGGAAATATTCCTGATCTATGTGGCTGCAAAGTATGGAAGTGGTTGCAAAGAATGGACATGGCTGCAATGAGAGATAATTTTAAAGTCCTCTCAGAAGAGTCAGAGGTAAGCAGAAAGAAAGGCAGCTGCTCCAGTGTAGTGAAACTTACACAAAATAAAGTCCAAGGGAAATGTTTAAAAATCAAAACCTGCCACCTCTGTGTTCTGGCGGAAATCAAGGCTCTGTGGCCGATGTTAAATAGAGAGTCTGTGGCAAGGAGCATCTCAGCGGCTTTTCCAGATGGGTCCTTAGGTGAATGTCTTGGTGCTGGGTCATATGTGACAGTAAATTCAGGGCTGAACTCAGTGGGAATCAACTGTGGTTGGGGTCTTCTAATGATACTGTGATCTAAGTAACAGCAAAGGGATACATTAGCAAGCCATGGCATGTCTCATAAGGCAATTTTAAGTATGTATTGAAAAAGGCCAGAGGTTGAAATTATCAAGGATCCCTACTCTGCTGACTACATAAACATTTACAGATGCCACAGTTGCATGCTGGCATTTACTTCTGCAATCATTTATTCTAGAGATGACAAATGCTGAGGAAAAGTTGCATATAATTTAGATTTGATCCAAAAATACAAAAGCATGTTGTTGACCAACCTGTTCTTCCAGGTGTGACAGTTTAATGTGTTTTCCTGGTTGCCTTGCTGTGCATTGTAAACTGAAATGTGACTGCATGAACACATTCTTGATGTCTTGTTGAAGAGGGGGAGCCTCAAAGACTTCTCAGGCATTTGCTACAGCAGCAGGAATGGATTTAGTTTTCAGGTGATTGTAACAGTCTGAATGAGATGGCAGTCTCATGTCATGTCGTACTGACTGTTTACTCTGACACTGTAAATAAACCTGGGGCTGTGAGTCACATTTTGGCACTTTGTGGCTGGTGCTTTCTGATGGCTGTTCAACTATGTTAATCAAAGGTGGTACCAGTAAAGCTGCTATCATCACAGTGTATTTACATTGGGGTAACTGGGGTCAGAACATGCATTAAAAATGGTATTACATATAAAATATATTTTAATACATAGCATGAAATATGTCAAAGATATACTATATGTTGCATTACATGCATAGCGTATAAGTCTAATTCACTGTAGTATGTGAATACTGTACATATGCATTGTCACAGTAATGATCTTGAAAAAGACTTAGAGCTAATTTCTTTCTTTTGGTTTGAATTTACCAATAAACACACCTCTGGTTTCCAGAAGCAACTACCCAGAGACGAGGTGGAGGACCAGCAGAGAAGGCCAGATGGAAAAGCAGCGGCAGTTACGTGTCATTCATCACTTTCCCAACATGCATCTGCTGTTGGGACCCCTCCCTGCCTCCTATCCATGTCCCCTCTTCTCATGCAGTCATTCTTGGTCTGTGGGTGTGACTTGGTGCCCTCATGGTCGTCTCAACAACTTAGAGGCTTTCACGAAGTTAACAACAGCATGGGAAGAAGTTTGAAGGCACAGAGGCAAGTATGAGCTATGGTAGCCAGTGGGAGCTGGATGGATACCAAACTTATGTGCCCCTGTGATCCTTGTCTGAATAAAGAAAACACTTTGGGCGTATCCACAAAGAATACTTTGCACTGCCCATACTTTGTGAAGGCTGTGAGCCATTGAGACAGCATGAACAGAGTACCATGCCCAAACTAATAAGCCCTGTGGGGATAACAGTGGCAGGCAAAAATGACCATGTGACGAGTGCAATAGGGTGGGCTCATGCTCTGCTAATTTACAGTGTAGGCAGAGTAAGCTGAGGTCTGCAAGTCATGCACTATGCATATGTTTGTCATCTTCTGTGGTTTGAGGCAGCCTGAATGAGCCATACAGGGCACTGAAAGTGCAGAGAGGACTACAGCCATGTGCAGAGCCTTGCTGAGATATTCTATCCAATTTACAGCCCTTTGCTGCCTTGTTCTTGTTTCTGTCAGCACAGAGGAGAAGAGAATCAAACTTTATATTCCAGAGACTTTTAAGCCTGGGAGAAGGTTGACAGAGAAGGAGAAAGGAAGAAGATTTTGAAGAGGAAGGGAAGGAGAGGGAAGCTAAAACCAACTTGTTTGCTGTGAATGCAGAGACACTGGGTAAGAAGTGGTGAGGCATGGTCAAAGGGAAAGCTGTGCACATAGCTCCTCTTGAAGTGGAGAAGAAGGCAGCTCAGCAGCACTTGCTGCTCCAGTTAAATGTCAGCAAGTAACTTCCACCAAAAGAATGCCTCCTGAGGGGGGAGAAAACAAGCAGAGTGTCAGGACCAGCTGGCAGCTTGAGAAAAACAACCTTACAATTAAACAGTACCACTGGGAGCACTGGACGGCTGCCCCTGCCTCCTCATCGTCACTATTCAAGGCCTGTCAAAAGAATAATAAAAGGTGCTATAAAGAGAAGACAAATCTCAGGCAGTCAGAGCAGCAATGGGACTGGCCAGAAGGAATAGTGGTCAGAGCTGGATTCCTGAAGCTGCGTGAGCATATAGGGGCTTCCAGAAGTAGCTGGCTTTATAGACATGCTTTCCGTCTCCAAAGGTGACAAGGCAAAGGGAGGGCCTGCTCATGACCTCACACTATGCAGGGGTCAGGCCCTTCCACTGATCAAAAATGCATGACAATCGAGCTGTCCCTTTCTTTCCTTGTGGTTTTCATCTGTCACAGTGCTGAAAAAATGCCAGAGGACAGGACTATGCCTTCCAGACCCCTAGTCTGGAAACCTTCATGTAGCAGTCTCAGCCAGGTCCCAATCTTCATCCCCCTCGGCACCTCCTTAATAGTGCTGATACTATGATGCTATCCCGACATAACAGCATGTGCCATCATGAGAGGCACCTCACAAGTGTCACTCACAGAAGCCCTTCATTTTAAATCACCTGATCCGTAAAAGTTACCTGCTTAGTCTTGAAAGGAGACAGAGATGAAATTTCACCCAGGCACAGAGATAATTTTCACTGTCTCCAAAACAGGAATCCTTGAGAAGGACAGAATCCTCCAAGCAATAAAGCCTAGGAAGGAAATTGTTTTTGAAGGCCAGAAGCCTATTCTTTCCAGATTTAGGCACAGTGATAAACATCAAAAGGAAACAATGGATACCCACTTCTGCAGGTGTTTCCTTCGTACTTAACTGCTCTCCTCCAGCCTGTTGGGAATACTGTTCTTGCCTATTGTTTGGTAAATTCCAAGAATCATATTTATAACCATTATGTGAAGGATTGTGTGCTGGGTATAAAATCCCCTGTGCATGGCTACAATATTGTGCCAACTGGAGCACTTGGGAAGCCAGACCCCAGATAGGTTCCCCAGACCTAAGCTCTAGGACTCAAAGCCACTGCACAGTTCAGGATACTGTCATGTTCCTCTAGTTGAAAAATGGAAAACAGCAAGCGTTTGCCTTCACACACCTTTTGTTTTCTAGCATTAGAAAGCATTTCTTCCCATTCATCTCCACCATGCCAATAGCAAGACCTGCCCTACATTGCTGCAACTGACCTGAAATAGCATGCCAGTAATAAAAACACAAGCGCCCAGAAATTTTCCAAAAAAAAAGGTGGTGGAAAAAATAGGAATAATGGATAAACATCTCAGGAAGATGAGCTCATCCATCTGATGATCCCTACTCCTGGAATTTTCTGTCTCCACCTTTACATGGCAGAGGTGAATGAGATAGGACAATTTCTGGAAATAAAAGTCACATGGGCAAATGTCTGAGGGATATCAAACTTGACATATTTGTGCATACACGCCACTAGATTAAACGGCATCTTGGAATGCATCATTAGTTTTCTGTTTAGGTGTTACATGGCATCACTTTAAATTCTTTACAATGGAAGAAATACATAAGTATTGTAGTTTTCAGATAGGGAAACTTAGTCATTAAGAGATAACAAATGTTTCCAAAGTAGCATGGCGTGACAACAGCACAGCTGGAAAAATACAGTTGTCAAGTCTCAGCATTTTGTTCTCACAAACTCCCTCTACATGTACATGGACACTAGTGCTCACATGATGTCCTGAAGCCCTAATAGAAGCAATAATTTTCTAATGCAGTTGCAGTTTGCTAAGACACTACAGAATCCAGACTAACACTTGAGATTCCCAGTTTCCACCTTCTGAGATCTGTAATGCACAGCTTGGTTATGTTGTGTATTAAAATGATAAAAGGACCATCTATCAACAGTTAGAAAATTAATTTATAACAACACAAATTCCAATAAAAAACCTGGACTCAAGTCTCTAACAAACTTGAACTTTCAGCAGCAGTAAACTCAGTTCAAGTATTACTTATTCTCTGAGAGAGTAAAACAGTTATCTCTAAGTTGAAGTCGATGCCCATCTTTGCAGATATTAGTACACCCATCAAAGCACAATCCGTTCTGCTAACTCACTCTCCCAATATGCCCCCTTTTATTTTTTTTTTTTAAGTGTATGGGAAATGAAGGCATTTGGCTACAGTTCTCACATAGAAAATCTATAGCAGAGAAGTTCTCCAAGATACAGTCTTTTATGGCCCAGAACTGTTTCTGTGATGAGTACCAATAAGCCTCCTATGGCAGTTCCACCAGAAGGAAGCAAAATGCAAATTCACCATCCCTACTACTTGCCATTTACTCTGGCACCCACTGTTGATAGTGGGAGACATTGTTAATGCTGTTAACAAAGCCCCCAATCCCCCAAAATCTCACTTCCAACTGAAGACAAAAAAAAAATTTCCTGAAGAAAACTAACTTGCTAAGTAAAATCGTTTTTGTTGCAAGCAATGATGGAAAAACCATGGGTTTCCACCTAAGAAAAACTGTTTGGTTCACAGGTCTTTTCACCACCTCCCTGACTACAACATACGTTTCTCCAAACCTGTGCTGAAACCGATTTCTACCTAAGTGTTTTTGTGTATTGGTTAAATTGTGCATTTCTGATGTGGTAAAAGGTAAAGGACAGCATGTATTAACAGAAGGAAATTATTATTTATAGACTTTTTATAGTGTTCATCACTGTTGTCTCTGATCACTTCCAAGACATTAATGACTACTGTCACAACACCTCATGGAAGTTAGTCACAAGTAATGTCCTCATTGCTGAGACACTGAGAAAAGCCACAGGGTCAAACCTCAGCTGGAAATGGAAACATATCCCCAGTTCTTTGGAACTCCTCTCCTTTGTGCCATGCAGAAAACTGGTCTTCTTTACCCTCCCACCCAACCCCCACCCCTGCTTTTCCAAGCATTTTACATGTCAGCCTCACAAAACCAGACAGTGTCCTTAATTTTAACAAGCAGGTCTCATCAAGCACAATAAGATCATTCACAGTGCTTGGATAGAAGCAGGTGGGTGAGCCTTTCTGAGTTGACTATGTCATTTGGCATGAGCTCTCTCTTGCTTCATGGAGCTGAAACAAGATGTGTGAGGAAGAGTGACTTGTTTACAGCATCCCAGAAATTAATAACCATACCGGAAAATGTTTCTAGATATACACATACCAAGTCCTGAAGCATGACACACACTTTGATTCATGTACAACACGCGCTCTCCGATCCATAAAATTCTCAGTGGCCTGGGTTTTGTCAGCCTGTTGATTCTGCTGAAACATATGTTGGTCTATTGAGGGAGCTGCATGATGAGCAATTTCAAAAATGTCCCAATTTGGAAATGTAGCTGCAGACACTGTTTTAGAGGAAGTGCTGTGTGATTGAAAGCTGAAGCTGCACCATGCAGTTCAAATTAGATCTGGACATTGTGTGCACTGTCAATTTGGAGAACTCTTCACAAGCTTGCCAGCAGTTTATAGGAAATACGGGCATGAGCCACAGACAACATCTAGTCATCCAGCTCCTATTTAGTTTTAATCAGACAAGCACCTTGAAACAGAAAGGGAAGGAACCTTGAATTTCAACAGGGAACACACAGAAGAGCCTGGCTGGAAGGAATGAGAGAACACCTTATTCCTGAGTAATCTCTGCTCTTCATGTGATCCACATCCTACTGATCTCAGGTAGTTCTGGAGAGAGTAGAAACTAAAACTAGCAGCCTGCAGGTTCTTTGGAGGACTGAAATAAAAAGATTAGTTTGGAACCAGCTACTTTCTCATAACCTCACTTGTTTCATTCACCAGCTGTTTTTCTGAGGGGTGGTGAAGCAATAAAACACACCCGTGATTACCCGTTCATTCCTTCTCAAATCTTTCCAGCTTTTTTTGAAGTTGCAGAAGTGCACGAAAACCCAGTTGCATTCAGGGTCTTATCCAGCGCCCATTGCCCACAGCAGGCTTTGAATAGCATCCATGGGCCTGGGTTTGCAGAAGGCTGGATTCAGAAAGGCACTTAATCACATTAGCTGAAGTCCTGCTGCTTTCACTGAAAACTTTTTCCATCGTGCTTGTTAAAGATGAGGTTGTTGTAAGCAATTTTCCGTTCACTGCGTATGTTTAAGTTCAGCACAGCAAAGAAGGCTCAAGCTGAGCTGGGGCCCAGTTGATTCCAATGGGATTAAGCATTTGTTTACAGGCAGGCATGTGTGTAAGCACCTTCCTGAATTACAGCCTTACATCTACTCAGGTTGAAATGATTGTGCTTGTGCTGACAGTCTTCCCTCTGCTTTGATGGTTTCACTGAAGGACACTGTGGGTTTCTACAGTAAATCTGGCTTCATGCAAGCCACAATATTTTTTTTCCATGGGTTGCTGTGGAGTTAAGATTCAGTTTCACCTGCACAAGACCATGATAAAATTTAAGGTTGACTAGCATGACTGCTCCTTCATGTGGTAGATTATATATACATTATTAAAAAAAAAATAAAAAAATAAAAAACCTAACAAACCACAAAACCCCCACAAATTACAAATCTGTATTTTATATAAAGCAGTCCAGCTCCTTTTACCTTTTTTTTTTCCTTCTTTTTTTTTTGTGTGAGCAACTGTCATTTGATAAGGGAGCTTTAATTGAAAGTATATATCAGCTGTGCTTTCATGACTACACTGGCCTTCTACCAATTACATGTAAATTATACAATTACATGTAAATCATGGAATATAATAGCACGGACCATCTATCATCATGCAAACACGTTCCGTAGCCCACTCTTCTAGTGGAACACAAAGATGCCAAAGCAAATCAGAAAAAGAGAAAAAAAAAAGAACTCAAAGATTGTAATGACAATAATTAAAAAAAAAACAAACAACAAAACCCAAAAAAACCAACCCAAAAACCAACCAAACAGCAGAATGAGAAGTATTTACTTGAATCCTGCTGAAATGCAGACTGAGTTCAGTGAGATCCCGTCTCCTGATTTCAATGGGGAAAGGATTAGGTCCTTCTTTCCTATGTATGGAAACCAGATAGCTGAGGCTGTTTACTTTTGCTGTTCTCAGCAGTTTAATCTAATTCACCCAAACCAAAACTGTATCCTTTTTTGTAAGTCTTTGACTAGCAGACACCAGTGAAGTTTAGTCCTTCCTCAGTCCCTTAGACTCAAGTTAGCAGTAGCAAATACAAACGGCTGGTATGAAGTAGAAAACTGCATCCCAAAGAAAATGCCAAGCAAAATAATTACACACGTATGTGAACACATCTTTCTTAGTGGGGACTACACATGTCCAAAGCATAGTGGCCACTGAAGAAGCCTGGATCCTTTGCTGCTGTCTGCCTGATAGTGGGAAGGTTCTTGAGAGGTGCAAACTTAATACAATGCATCTCATTCAGGACCTTTTACGCAACCAAAGGGACAGCTGTCCCTTTTCTTCCTCAGGGCTCTCTGATGCTGTTCCTCCATGTGAGACCTTTGGGATATGCATGGGGCCAATCAATAGCAGCACTATCTTCTGCAGCACCATGACATCCCAAACCAGATATGACAAGTACTGCGCAAAAGCCTGACAGACACCCAGAAGAAAACAGACCTCAGCTCAGTGTTTGAGTGAAAATGAAAGGACAAGTGCAAAGCAGGTGGCAACTAGAAGTGCACAGTTTTAGGGCTCTGACTCATGGCTGCAGATGGATTTAGTGGGTTAGCAAGGGCTGCCGATGCCTCAGCTGCTTGTTCCAGTCCTCTGCCAAAGGATATTCTGGGCTGTCTGGAGGCGATGGACACCCACTTGTCTTCATGGACCCATGGACCAACGGTGCATTGCAGAGGCTACAGCATCTCAAGAGCAAGTTCACCTCCTGCTCAGCCTCTTGGCTCTCCACACCTGCTAGCAGGGAGTCAGGGCCCCAAGCAAAAGCACTACAGGACAGCGGGTGCCCATAGCTGGATGTGCAAACCCTTATTGAAGTGCTATCAGAATCACAACACATCTCTAATGAAAGATGGTGTTTAAGAAATATATTAATCCCTTTTAGAGGCTGGTAACAAAATTTCCCTGAGGATTTTTGAAAGTAATGACTTTGGGGGGATACAGGTTTTGGCATCCTGCTCACAACACCCAAAGCACTTTTTTAAAATAAGTCATATGCTCAATATATTATGAAAATAATGCATTGTAAGCTCTATAATGATCATTAGTGTTCCCCTCTGTGGAAGTGGTACCCTGAACATGTAGAGTACTACTTCCACATAATAATTGCATGAACTACAGAAGAGTGACACCAAAATGTGGCTATCTCCATACAGAGGTAGCACAATTTACCTCAGACTGTACCTGCAGGGACAAAAGTGGTGGAGAAAGTTGGCCATGCAGTGAGTCAGAGATGCTTTGTCCTCTGCCCTATCAGGTTTTGAGCGTGTAGAGCTAGAAGTCTGCTAGCAGATACCTTTAAAGTGGATATGGGTACATCTACATCAGCCAGCGACAGCAGGGCAGACATACCTTGCAGCTAGCTAATTCAAACACTTCATTATCTGAGGTGTTGGCAAGACTTTTTAGGGCCTCCACTGCATTTTCCTTAGCTAATCAAGCTGAAGGCTAGGCACAGACCTCACTGCCAAGGCAGAGTACCGAGTGTCCCAGACAATGGCTCCTTCTGGGTAACCCAGCCAGCTTTGCTAATAGGGACAGTCTGCTTTGGAGTGATGAATGCTGTGTTATTGGCTGAAACTTTTTAGACATGCTGAATTCTCTCAACATGATCTCCTAACAGAAGAGAACAGAATACAAGCAGGCTGTATTCTCCTGCTAATGCATTTGTGAAGAAACACAAAGCCCTAAGAAAGTATGTCTGCTGGTTCCTTGCCTGCGTTACCCACACTGAGCTCAGTGCTGACAGAGTTTGCTGAGATGTTAGGAAATAATGTGTTTTTGGAACACTAAAGCTATCATTGCCTCTGACTAAAACAATCTATCTCCCAGTTTGGCATAGTCATGATCATATACTGTTCTAAAACTATATTCCAGCCCCTCTACTTATGTGCCCAGTTTCAGATCTGAAACCCATTATTTCACAGAGGTCACTTGCGCACCTTGAGTGAAGCAACATAAAATTACCTCTGAAGTTGGTCTGGAAATAACCTTCCCCCTCTTTCTTTTTGCATGTTTGTACAAGTGTGTGTTTGCACATGTATATGTTCTGGACTTGACATCTATTAAAGACTGATCTCATTTGTGTCAAACATGCCACCTACAGGGAGCATTTTGGAGCAGCCAACTTACTGGAGATAGATAAAAAAGAAGAAGAGGTAATGAATATGGAGTGTAAATGCCTTAGCAAAGTAATGGAGACATGTACTAACAGCAAGTGAAATTTGACCTTCTGGCTGAAAACCTGATAGCGAACCAATTGGAGAACTTTAGAAAATTGGATCAGCCTCAATGGGCACAGAGTAAACATTGGGAGTGCAATACAGTCTTATTAAACATAATGCACATTTAATGCATAATTTTATTGCAACCAATTTCATGCTACTGCCTTAGATGAGTCTGGGCCTACTTCCACTGTAGCAGTCCACTACCATTAGTGCCTCTTAAAAGAACTGCAAGGCCAGTAAACTATCACTGGTCTGATTTCTCCCCTAGCCCATACTTTCTGCTTCATAAACTCTCCCAGCTCCCACAGCTTGTAGTGAGATCTTGTCTTCCTTCAGTACACAGCTTTTGAAACACTAAACTGTTTTGGCAAGTCTTCAGAGATGGGAATGTTACTACATTTCCATTTTATGCTGGTGCGGTAAAGCAGTGAACCTTTGCAGCTATAGATCAGTAGGCTGAATCCCAGCCTTATAACAGGAGTTCCTGTAACCTATACAATCAGCCTGGTGCTGAAGATTTCTCAAGCACAGCAGGCAAAATCCTATTTTTCTAAGTGACAGCAATTGTGTTTGCCCTCTGACAGGAACAAGGAATAAGAAAAACAAATGATGCTGAGTGCTAAGAAAGTGAGCAGCCCCCCTCACATACTGATGGAGTATGGCTGGATTAACACATAAGAAACTGCAAAGAAGGAACAATAAGTGCTTAATTTATACTACCAGAGTACAGAAATCCACACCCTCACTTTACATCACTTCTTGCTGAGATCTTTGCAGGCTTCAACTTTGTCACCTGCATCCTGCAGAAACACCAGCAGTTTCAGAAATGTTTCTGCATCAGCGTGGGACTTTCCAAGTGTAAGAGACATCCTATGTATAGTTGAGCTTGGGTTTTCAAAACCCTTGAGCTTCAAGAGTGTTTGAGTCCAGAAATCTGATCTGAGTCCATCCCTAGATCTTACATCAGTTCTTTATGATTTATCACAGTACACTGTCAATAACATCTGCATAACATTGTTACTGGAGCTCTCTGCAGGGATCCTGTTTGCTAGGCACCACACACATATGTACACAAGTGATATTTCTTGCCCTGAGAAGCTTTAGGATTTCAGCTGCTAGCAAAATGCAGTGCAGGGGTGATATACACAGGGGAGTGGAAGAGGCCACTGCTGTTGTCACCAAGTGGTATGACATCATGAATCAAGCCTTCAGTACTAGTGAAATAACGTGAATTTTCAAGCCCTTCCCCTGTGATCACAACACCCAGGACTCACTTCACCATCTTTAGCCATGCAGCTACAGAACTGAAGGTCTTCTGAAAATAGACTGAAATACTGTGATATTCTTTATTCAAATTCTGTGCATGGAAACTGAGGAGGGTAGAAGGACTATTGGAGTCCTGATATCAGGGTCTTCTGGAACATACAGAAGTCCATTAGTTCATGCCCAAAATACAGAATACTTCTACTGATGTTACGTCACAAAGTGTAATCTCTGCTGTCCCATTCAGTGCAAGGAACTTCAAGACATGTCAGAACTGGACCTACTATTTTGCACTCCCACCAAATAATCAGGCCTTCTTGTGGTTTTGTGGCATATTAAACTTTACAGACGTTGGTGGACAGAGCAAATTGGTTAAATTTTCTAAAATTCCATCTACATGCGCACCTTGAACTTCACCTGGTCACCTAGGTGGCATAGGAAACCTACGTAGAGAGGTTCAACAGTGGGGCACTTTTAAGCATGCCTATGTTTTCCAATAAAAAGACAAAAACTATATCCCTAAACACAAGTGATGTTTTTCACATTTACAGAATGATGAATTATTGAAAAAGACTTTAAAGATAACTTCTTTGTTGCCATTTCCTCTGAATGAAATTATGAAGACATGTATCTGACTGTGGACATAAAAAAAGCTAAAGTCATGCAGGCTGCCACCATATTTAAAACAAAAAATGGTGCAAAAATCTTAATAATCTTTAACTCTAAATAGCATTTAATTAGCAACCCAGCAACATTTACAATGGTAACATGAATAATTCTGAAGGGAAAAAAAAAATACTTCAGTATCAGCCTCATCAGGATTTGTCGATTGGGAAGAAATGTAAATTAAAATAACTGAAAATCCTTATAATGCTGTCATGCTAGCTTGTGGAATTTACAGCCGGTGGGCTGGATGTAGCCTGTAACCTCATTTTATATGTCCATGCAGATGTTATTTTGAGGAGAGGGATAGGCAGGAATTGGGAAGTGAAACTCTGGACTTCTACTGAGGGATGTACAAATGGGTAGTCTTCCAACAGCAGGAGCAAAAGGCTTGTTTGGTGTCCCATAAAGGAAGCATTCATTATCCCTGGTTGATGTCAGCCTACGTTTTAAGAAGATAAATGGTGCCCAGCAAGACAATTGCTGCCCTACTTACACACATGTAAAAGCATATACCTACCTCTATATGCATTTTCCCAGAACATGCATGCAGACAGACACACAGCTGTAGAGAGGCAGGCAAGACAAGATTTAAACTTCTCATCTGAGAACTTCTTGCCTTTCCCACACTGAAATATTAGGAGCAAGGATGCTTGAAAGCTCTCTGAGGCTTCTCACAGAAAGAGAGGATGCTCTGAAACCTAGAGTGCTGGAGGCAAGTGCACCCCTCTGGCTTGTAACTGTGGCTACTCATCCACAAATGAGGCTTGCTTGGGCACCTTCCAAGCCAGAAAGGCTTACAACTTTTTAAGGTTGCCAGCTGAAGTACAGTGCCTATGTCTGAATAAACTTGCTTGTCTTTGTAGAAGACACTGCGGAAAACTGCTAGCAGATTTGATGTCACTCACCTCCAGTTGGAATGAGATCTGGAAATTACCTATGAAACAAAGTTTTCTGAACACACTGTTCCAGAAATATCAAACTGACCTTGCTGAAGACAACATTTGCCGGTTGAAGTCCTATGTTTAAACAGTCAAGACGGGTGTAGATAGAAAGAATAGAAAATATTTCCGCATTTAAAAACTTTTCTTTAAGTTTGAAATTCTTCAAAGCTTGTGTTTGAAATACTTCAAACAACTGCCCTGAGCCAAATCAGATATGTATCCGTTAGGCCATCTCTGACAGAAAAGTTAACTGGAAACTATAAACTTTTTCTTGCTTATGTCCTAAGACTATCACAGCTGCAGTAAAGCTAAGCCCCCCAACCTTCAGGAATGCTTTTTTTTGGTCTTACGGTTTTCACCACTACAAAGACAGCTAACTTAAAAAAAAAAATCAAAAAAAAAACCAATGAAATCTGTCAAGGTTTTCACAGTGACCTCTTCCAAATTAAAAATAATTCTAATCCAAAATTATCAACAGAATATGCGGGGTTTTTTTCATAAAGGCTTAAATTATTATACCAATACTCTATTGCTGGACAGATACATTAATAATCTATTGCTTTTAACAATGAGTGGTTAAATCAGCTTCTACTGGTGTGTCTCTTACTTGTCATTTATTACATTCATTGTTATTTCTTTTTCATTCTGTGGTTTCTGGAGAAAGATGCTTCCATTGGGCTAAAAAATAATTTTAAAAAAAATTGTCACAGTTTTGTATTTTAAAAAAGGCTTTTACCATGGCTTGCTTTATTCTGAAAACACAAGTCAATAGAAATTAATGCTTGTAAAAGTATAGTGCACGCTGAAAAATTAAATGGTTATGTTCTATAGAGAACTTATGAAACTCAACAGGTTAGGAAGTTAAAGAGAGAGGTGTGTTTTCAAGGAAGACTTACATCCTCACTGAGGAGAGAAGAGCATAGTGAAGATGACTGCACCTCAGGCTCTCAGCCAGGATCCAAATCTTTCTTTCCATGTTGTGCTATCTCATGTTCAGGCAAATTGTGTGAGACAAGGCAATGATAATTCAACATAATGAAAAAACCATAAATTGTTAGATAAGCAATGCCGGGATAAAGGGAGGATTATGTTTTACAGTAGGTCGAGGCTCTGAACTTTTATGTTTTTCTACAAAAAAGTGACCAGAAATCTCATAACTGTTTTTGCACTTTTCTAATTTCTATTCCATTTTACTGTAAGCCTGGTGTGATAAGACCAAAAATGTGTTTTAGCTGTGGGCAGGTTTTAAGACTATATTGTTCTAAACTTCTGAAAATCAGGATACTTGATAGAAACTGTGATAAACTCCAAAGTGTGACTGTATTAGCAGGGGCTGCTATCATATAGACAATTTAATAAAGATTTCAAATGTTCCTTCTCTGTCCTAAAGCCATTATTCACTGCTAAAGGACTAAATCACAGAAAGTTTCAGAAGTCTTTAATTTGAAATATATATATATAAAAGTATATACCCCTAAATCAATCAAGAAATTTAATACCAGAAACTAAATTCCTTCTGTCTTTAGTCTGTCTCTCGCTTTAAAATACAAAACTCAAGTAAGAAATGTGGCTGTTTAAACACATCTGCCATACTGGAGCAGTAGATCAAATCCTCTATGCAAAGCAAACAATAAGAGCTGTCCAGACACAGTCCAGCAACTCAATAAGTACATGCAGGAAGAGGAGGTTCTGTTCCTAGTCTCACAGCAAGCTTATTGAGTGTGTGGTAGCAAATTAATTTTTCTCTTCCAGCTCATTTTTCTCCTTTCACTCTGCTGTGAACTTCTTGGGAACAGGCTGTGTTTGTGGGCTCAGTTGTGGAGGAACAGACCTACCAGCTCCCTGGAAATACTGGAGAAGAAATGGGAAGTCTCTGCTCAGACATGCATCAGCCACTTTGGTACAGCACTTACACTCTACATTTTGCCCCTTCTACTCACTGGTTTCTTGTCACCACCACAGCAAGGTGGTGGTGCGGTAGTGAAGGCATATGTACATCTGAGTTTGAGATAGAAATTGTTAATAGAAAAAACCAAAATAAACAGTGACAGTGATTTCTAGAAGTTCAGGTTGAATATTATGAGATTTCAGCTGCATGGATTCCCCCTGCTTACGAAAAAGCCCTGAACCAAGTACTCAAGTCCTATGGTGTTTGCAAAGGATAAAAGGGGAAAGAATTTCATCCCAGGAAAGCTGCACTGATGGGCTGAAACCACGAACACATAAAAATGGGGTGGCCACAAAGAATACCAGACAGCTTTCTCTCTGGTTTTACCCTACAATTGCCTTTTTTGCCACTTGAGAGAAACAAGGATGCAAAAAAGAGGAAAAGATGAAATATGAAAAGAAAACCAACCCACCAGAAACTCTGCAACCTGGGTATGTTTCAAGAGTTCAAGAATCATCCCCATAGTTTAATGATTCTGGAAGGACAAGTTAATAAACCAGTGGTTTTATACCAAGTGTCCCTTGACTGGATGACAGTAACTCCAAGCTTGTCTGCCTGAAAGAAATTAATTTGATGTTCCTAGCTTGTTTCATACTGGTCAATAATTAATTTCATGAAACATCCTCCCATTCTCAGTGAAGTCAGACAATATTGGCTATCACTCCTCAGGAGCACGGGACCATCCAAGTCCTCTGTTTTCCTTCCAAACATGGAGGTGGCAGAAACAGCCATGGCCCAGGCAGTTGTGACAGCCTGGTCTGGTGCTTCTTATGCTGAAACACACAAGCAGTGTGAAGCAGCTTGTGAAGGGAAGGGGAAATGACCTGCAGCAGAGGTGGGACCTTCCCAATCCAACGGGCCAGCGCAGATTTCCACCACAGGATTTGGCCCACCCTACCCAGCATGGACAGGGACACCAAAACACAGATCCCCTCGATGGCTGGAGCTCAAGTCACCATTTGCCTGTCTGGAGCTGGGTGATTTGTCAGACACCAGCTGCTGTGAGCCTGTCCTCTTGGGCGCACTTGTTATTGTGTTACAGCCTGCCTGAAGAATGTGGGATGTTGCAGAAGGGAAAATGACTGCAATCTCATTTGTACAAATAATCTGAGGACTTTATGTAAGAGCCTCTGCCATGCATGGTATGTTCATAAAGCAATAGCCAGTGTTAGGACGGAAATGAGGGCTGCAGGAAAAAAAAGAGAGGGAGAAGGAGAAGAAAAAGTGATAAAAAGCAGGCTGGCAGTGCCGGGGAAGTGCTTCTGTGACCACACAATGAGATTTAAGACTGTATGGAAGTGGTCCCCCCACTCAGTCGCTCCCTTGCCTCGTCTCCTCTTTCCCTGAAAGAGTTACTCGGGAGGATTTCAAGGGCAGGTTTCTAGAGCGACACCATGTCTAATTATGTACAAGACGGAATGAAAAGGTGTAGGCCTGTCTTTCCAGCTCAGAAAAAAATGTGGTGTCCTGCGAATAAGAAATGAACAGACTGACCTTTTCAGAGCTGCTGAAAGAGAAAACCAGATGTATTCCTCAAGAGTCACTATGACTGAAGGGTGATAAAGGCTTGCATTGTGCACTTGAATAAAAGGAAAGCTAACCAGAAAACAGCAGCTGATAATAGTCAGGCCAGGCTGTGCTATTGTCCAAGGCACAAATGTTCAGCATTGGCCTAGACCACACTGCTGGTATACACAGCACAGACTTGGGGGGAGAAAAAAATTGGGGAGGGAGGATTAAAAAAGGCAGCTTTTTTATTCTTGTTACCTACAGGAGATTGTGTGAAACTGCTAGCAGTTATAAGACCACAGAGGAAGAAAATGATCTGGGGTCCTTTCTCCACCACACACAAACATACACATGCTCCATTTCTAGCATTATGTTCCCGTCAGATCTGAATCTAACCATCTGCCAAATGAATAGACAAAACCCAGCCTGTCTTCCAGGGTTCAGATGTAAGGGGGTGGCTAAAGAGGAAACATCACACTGGTGAAGAGGCTGGAGCTTCCTGCACTGCAAAACAGGGATCTCCAGATCTCAGGGCAACCAGTAGAAAGGACAATGGCTTTAATTTACCCAATGACCAGGGCCTGGGTGGGGAACACATGGAAGGCATAACCATCCCCCATACAAGGCAGGTTTCTGACCCCACCATAAAACCCAGATAAAAGGCAGGGGTGGGGAACAGAGAAAGGGGGAAAAAAGGGGTGATTTAGGGGAAACATAATAACTACAAAAAGATAAACTAACAACAGAAAACAAACCGCAGCCCTCGGCATCTCCCAGTCTTGGGGAGCAAACTGGCTTCTCCCTGGGCAGAAGCCACTTGCTTCAAGCTCTGCCTCTGTGACTGTCTGGATAATTCAACATTACAGACCTTCCAAAGTGTCTATTAGCCAGCTTTGAATGTCATGTCACTGCCTGAGAACCAAAGCTGGGTCTGAGTGAGCAGATCTTGCCCATTGGAAATCATTATTTTTAGAGTGGGCACAATAAGCTACTGCCAGGCACCATCCGCAGCCAACCATGTCCATGCCGAAGTGTAAATCAACCTCAGTTCTTGCTGGGAGACCTTGCCTTTTCTCATTCAAATATGTTCTCTGAAATAACTCTCATCTGTGAATGTGGTGGGAGAGAGGTTCCCTGCTCCTCGCTGCCCTTCCAGAAACAACAGACGTGCAAAAAAGCTGTGGGGCTTCTTTTGTTTTCTTATTTTTTTTTTTTTTTTTTTTTTTGTTGTTGTTGTTGTTGTTGTTGTTTTTTTTGTTCTTTACAAAGTCAGTTCAAGGAGGTTTATTGCTGGCCAGGCACTGAGGGCTGGCCTGCTGCGTGTCTGCAGATGATGAGACAGGGTGTTCCCATCATAAAGTGGCACTGCTTGGCCATCATAAGGTGAGTGGAAGTCTGCTTCCTGGCTGCTGGCAGGGTGACTTTGGGTGCATCCCTTCACCTCTCCCTGCCTGCCCCAGTTGTCTGAGGACAGTACACTCCCAAGGAAGTCCTCCTGAGCTGGAGATGGCTGTCATGTAGTGCATACAGCTCCTAGCACAGTGAAATGCATCACTTCAACAGGGGATGGAGCAGCTGTTTGTATAAGGAATTAATTACACCATTGCTACCAGATAGAAGTCCTCCACTGATCAGTGAAGCAAAGAAGCATGGGTTTAAAGGAGAAGCACCAGAGAGAGGACACAGGTATCTGCCAGCTGTGAAGTCAGACAGGAGTGAGACTATTTCCTTTCACTTTGCTTTCCTGTTGTGTTTAACCCAAACTTGGGAAAATGACCCCAGGGAGCAGGCTATTTTGAGGCTCCTGGGCCATGGCTTTTCTGCTGTGATTACCCTGGAGGCATCTAATTAGTAGTAATACGGCTGCCTTTTCTTTCTGATCTCAGCAAGGAACCATACTGAGAAGCTACCAACTCATCTCATGCTGTACCCGCAAGACCTATACAAACTGCCTAGCCAGTTAGCTTTGTTTTTCCCTTGTCAACAAAAGTAGGAGAGATTTGGGGGGTGGAGTAGGTGGACAGGAGGAGAGATAAAGTGATTCACAGGGAAATAATGTATTCCTGCCATACATTCAGAGAACTAAACAGCACATGCACACACACACGCACATGCTCATGAGGCTGAGGAAGCAGGCTGAATAACTTTGAAAAGGCTTGCTGCATCTTGCTCCATGAGTGGGTATTGCTTGGCTATTTCTAAGAGACAGACATTAAAATCCGCAGCACAGCCATTTAGAATTTCAAAGGATTCTTCTTCAGGGGGTGGAATACAAAAGACACCACAGTTATTCACATAATACAAGCAAAGTTGGGGAAACAGCAGCATGCCATTAGGTAAGACTAAGCAGCAAACCTTTCTGGAGAAGGCTAAGATCTATTCATTCAAAGTAAAGAAGTGACCCTAATAATTTCTTATTTAACCATTTATTCATGTATATATATGTAAATGTATGTGTACATAGAGATATCTTTGTGCAGCTATGTTTTATACACCAGTTGGAGAAGAGCTTGAGAGACGATCTGAAATGTGTACCGTAGTGCAGCAAAGAAAAAGAAGGGAAAAAGTACATATATATTCAAAATACATCACACATCATCCACGCATCTACACAAACATGCTCGCATTTCTTTCGCTGTGAGCTTTGGGTGTCAATCAGCAGAGAACAAACAGCAAAATGAAAACCAGGAGCTCCTTCTGTTGAGGTTTTATGATAATGTCCTCCAACATTTCCCTGTTTTTGTTTTCAATGTGCTAAACTAACTGTATGGCTGGAGCGGCAAAGAATGCAAAGCTCACACATGTAAAGCATTGTGTCCTCTGACATACTATTACACAGAAGGCTCACAGTTCCCCGCTCTCCCTCCCCTTCCTGGTGTTGATGAATTACATGAGATGAATATCACAGATCTGGGTTTTTTAAACCGTGAGCTTAGGCAGCAACAATGACTGCAAAGCAGACAGCGTTGTCTGAACCTCTATTGTTTCTATTTCGGGAGCACATTGAGTGATTAGTTTGGGTAACAGTAACATCACATTACCTTCTACAGGCTGGAAATGTCTTTTAAAACTGAGGCAACGCTGAAGCCATGTGATACAATACTGTAGACAGAGCCAAGTGGAATACATCAAAGAGCGCCTTGATGCAGATGTTTCATGCAGAAGAAAATTAGGTCAGAGACCACTTCAATTTCAGCTTCTGCCAGGCTTGTTTGAGAGCTTCCAGTGAATTCCTAATGAATAGCTTCTAGGGCACTTTTCTCTCATTCAGTCACAAACTGCCACAGCCAGATGAGCTTTCCATGTGGAATTTTTTCTCATTATTTAAAATACGATTACTTTATGTTAACAGATTCCAGAATCTTCCTTACAACAATAGCAACAACACCCCCTCCTTCATCACCCCCCAATAAAATATGAGGGAAAAAGGTAAGAAGAATAACCAGCTGATACACAGTGTATGCTACGGGGAGGGGGGGAGGGGGAAAGCAGCCTTTTACCAATTTTAAGTGGTAAATAAATACTAAGGATCTTTCAAAAACAGGGCTTTTTGACTCTCAGGTGCTCAGGGTTGTGGAGGCAAAGCAGTCTGCAGAAACCCTAATGTTTTGTTGGTGTTTTTGTTTTTGTTTTTGTTTGGTTTTTTTTTTTTTTAATTTCTTTTCTTCTTTTTTTTTTTTTAATAATACAAGAAAGATTTTCAGCGGAAGAACTTTAGGAAAGAAACAACTTTCCTCTAGTGATAAAGATGTCACATCTTGTTCTTCTTGTTCTTACCAACCACAGGAAGTCTTTTTCCTTTGTTTTTTATTGGCAAAGAGTGAGATGCTTTAAAGATGTTTTTACAGCCTATGCACATATCAGCTGGCACTGCCTGCTATAGCCATTGGCCCGTTGCACTTCCAACAGGAGAGCAGAGTGTGCTTCAGACCTGTGCACAATAAGACTACACGAAACTTTCTGAACTTCTGATGAGCCACAGTGCCCATCCGTCTCTCTCCTGAGCTCATTCCTCTTCATGCGTAGCTTTGGATGCCACTTTTGAGCCTCACAACTAAAAAAGCAAGTAGCAAATGTGTCCACTAAGCAGTTTATATCAAGGTTTTCTTTAAAGCTGAATAAAAGCTGAACAGAGCATCTTACAATTCCATACATGTAATACATCAGGGACTGCAAGATTGTGGCACTTAGAAATATAAGCAATGGCCTAGCAATTTCCTCATCAGCAAGAATTCTCCAGCATTTGTAATGTGAGTGTTTTTAGTTTGGTCCATCTTCACTCTGGAATAAAGAAGCAGTTCAGCAAGCTATGAGCCAGAGTCAAGACTCCAGTCCAGGCCCCAGCACAGCCAAAGGCGACATTTTGGGTCTCACGTACATAATTTAATCCATGCCACAACTGATTTTTTTCCCCTTCCTATAGTTGCAGGGGACCAAATCTGAAGGTAGATTGAAATCTATAATGGTTATGGTTATCTAAGGAGCTAAGCAGGTGTTGGAACACCATGTCATCTTGATAGGGTAAAGATCCAAATCTGACCATTGAGAGGAGAAAAAGCTTCTTATTAGTTACCACCTAGGTATGCAGGAAGGAAGGCCTTCACGCCACAGCAAGGTCTCTCTGACACAGAATCAGTATCATCTATGAATAATTTTACCTTGCAATCATAAATGTCTTCTGCTCCACCCACATATTTCACAGGATCAAATAGGGACCAATGACTCAGACTGTCATCGGAGAGGATCCAGAAACTGACATCAGCCTCAACATGTCCAGCTGTTGTTGTTCACTGAGTCGCAGACTCATGACAGAACAGTGTGAACTCCCTTGTGTTCCCAGGGGTTTAGGTGGAACAAAAGCATAATATAAATTTGCAGCAGAACAATCTCTGTTCTGCATCTCCATTTTCCTGTGCACAACTCAGAGTCCTACAGAAGTTCACAGATGTCTTTTTGTCCACCTGAAGCAGAACAACTGAGACCCTCACCCATCTAAGCCAGCATTTCAGAGATGGTTTGAAGTTTAGTATTCTTCCAAATTCACAGCACCATATTAAGGCACTGGGCCCTGAGTTTTTAGGCATTTTTCAGACCATCGACAGATGGAGTTTTCTGTTTATTGCTATATCCAGCCACAAGTACTCAGAAAGGAAGGACCAGAAAACCAAGTTGCTTTCTAAACCCAAGTTGCTTGAAATGACCACTCAGGGCCAAGGTCAAGAATAGAGCCTTCAATTGAATGACTAATGGCAGATCATGTACGCATCCCTTCTCATGTTCACGTCCACCAGTCTGCGCAAAACATGGCAATTCTTTGTCCTAGCAGTCACATCAAGAGCCATTTCAGATACCTTTTTTGGTGAATCCCTGAGGTAGCTGATAGTTGATCCTATTTCTCCAGAGGAATCAGCTGTCCGAAGAATGCCCCACTTGGTTGCTCTCCTGCTCTTTTTGCTGACTAGAGCAGATCTGTGCTTCTCTTCAGAGGCTCTCATCTCTTCTGGTCCTGAGGCCAAGGAATTTCTGGGGGACTCTCTTACAATCAAACCCATCCCAAGAATTCCCAGACAGAGCAAATAGAAGCAAGGGAATCTTTCCTTCACATCATAATTTGAATTCTTAGTCTCCTGCAACTTCATGATCTCTGCATATCTGGAATGTTTGTGCCCTTCTCCATGAGGTCACTCTCCCACACCCTCAATTCTTAGGGCCTACTGCAAAGATGCAATGGCTCCTCTAAATGCACCTTCCCTTCCACCTCAAGTTCCCAGTCTTTGTAGCTCAATAATTCGTTCTATTTCATTAGTTTCTCCAAGGCCTAATGGATCTAATATGTTTTTGTAACCTCCAACTTGGCTTAAAAACCCCATCATTTAAATACCGCCACACAATCCTTGCATAAGGGAAAATTTTGTAAAATACATTGGTATTCAATTCATCATGCATATAATTGAGACGCTTTCATTCATCAGTGGCGGCTAATGCACATAGGATACTGAGATGGAAAACAACCTACAAAATTAAAACATGCCAAAATAACCCACTTACAGGAATTTAGTTTTTCAAAGTAAACAATAGAAGCTGTCATATCTACCACTTCTTTCACACAGGGGACCACAGCAGGTGATCCTGCTGGCTTTAGAAGCAATGAATTCTTTCTTGTCTGACCACTAACTGCAGAGATGAAAGCCTTCTTTCACAGCAAAACAGATACAATTTGGCAGTAACTATGATCACTTCTCAACATTGTCCTGCCTGCAGTACCAGATATGGTTGCTTTCCTTATCCGTTCAGTCATTGATATCTCTAGGGATGCTATCAGCTGATAGTAGGTGTGTGCTGTGGATATGTTTTGATCCAGATCTGGATGGTGGCCATCACATTTATATTTTACACAGACAACTAGACAGCCTTATATAGGAACAGAAATGCCTGCTCTTTCTTAAGCAGTTACTTTTCTGTTCCTGGAGATCAGTTTCTTGGCTGAACACAGCCTCTTGCTCTGGGTTCTCCTGGTCATTAGCTAGGATCCAGGTAACATCTCTACCCTTTCCTGCAGAAGCAATGCCCAGACCGTCCCTCATGGCAGGCCTAGATGGAGTAGGAGTGAGGGGAAAGTCTTTTTTCCATGTAGAAAGAAAGCTAGAGAACAACTGCTACTGACAAAGTTCTGGTCCACAGGCATCACTGGATACCAGAGGGCTTAACTCTCCATCACTCTGGGTGAAACCAAAGTGATCTGATATTTCTGAAACATCCAATGTTTGATGTTCATTTTTATCACCTAATTTCCAAGCAATTCCCCTTTTCTATGGATACTCACCTATGTAGTCTGATTCTCAGTACTGAAGCTGAGTTGATGAAAAGAAAAAGGTGCTTACCATGTCAATTATTTCTAGGCAAGGCTAAAACAGTTTCCACATTGAAGGGGAGAATCTCAAAGATGGGAGTCACATCACCCATCCTATCACCAGAATAAATGACAAAAGTTGAATGAACTAATTTATCTGTACAACCCATCAAATTAGGAGTGTTTTTAAATAGCCTTTTGACTGAGAATTGATGTCTCATTAATCTAAAGTATATCACAATGAGAGGCCTAGTAACACCAAATAGAGTAACTCTCCACGCTGCAGACTGCAGGATAGATTTCACAATGAAGGCCTTTACATTTATTTAAGGCTGCAACATCTTCTGCTGTAAGACCTGTAAGGGCTGTTGAATATAATAACTCACCAGGTTTACAAAGGTACGGGCATGCTGTGTTGAGCTGGAATATACTGCCTCAAGGGGATGTGACAGGAGCTGTGCAGCCAGTGCTTTCACAGTCAATGTTACCCATTGATGAAATGTGGCCAGTGGTCAGAGAGGGAAATGGTGCCTCAGTGACCTGGTTCTGAGTATGTGACTGCAGCTGTGAGACAGGGCTTTTCTCCTGTTTTCCAGCAGTAAGCTGAACAGAGGTAATGCTAGTTTCTGTCCAAATGTAGATGGACAGGGAAAATTCAGAAGCTGTACCCAGAAGGTCCCAGACAAAAGCTACTAGAAAACCAAAGAAGCCAGCAGCAGGCAGAGTTACATGTAGAGCCTGGCAATAGCTAGCATTGTTTTTTCTTATCTTTCCTTTTTATAATCTTGCTCAGATACTTTGTTCTTTCCAAACCCCTACTTTCTCCTCTTTTCACCACTACCCTAGTAGTCCTGGCTGTTTGTGGAATTTAATTCAGGATCAGATATTTTAAGTTAGGGATAAGGTAGAGTTTTCTGTTTCAGAAACTTAAGTTTAGTTATGTGCTGAATCAGAACTTTACCCCAAAATACTTCATTATAAAAATGTTGAGTGAAAGTATTTGGACTGTTTCTCAGTTCTTCATTCCTTTTCTTGCCTTGGTAATGCCAGACGGTTGGAGATACAAATCTGCTAATAATTTGAAACTGCAATATGACAATAACTGCACTTTAAAACGTTCTTGTATCTAAGTATGTCTGCATGGAGCTGTTTTCAAGGCCTGTTCACTGAAACCTATAGATACTTAAGGTGTCACAGAACTGACAGGACTGGCTGAAGACCTGTCAGTTCCTGCTTAGGAAAGGAGTGGTAGCAACAGCAGGGACTCAAGAGACACAACAGACCCAGAGAAGCCTCTCTGCCAGCCAAGAAACTGCAGAAATGTCCCGGTGCCTGTACAGGAGCCTGCTGACCATCACGTGTTGTTTTGCAGCAGCAGGCTGCTTGCTCTCTCAGCATGCTTCCCCCTGCCTCCGCCTGCCACCCTCTCCCACCAGCTGCCAGAAGCTGGCACTAGCTCCAGGTGCTGGCAGCTCTTCTGGTGCCTCCTTTCCAACCCACAGAGTGTCCTGGGGTTTCACATCCAACCAGCCTCCCACGCACCCGCATTTCGGAAAGGCCTCTTACCATCAGTCACATGGTCACAGGATCCTCCCTGGCTTGTGGAAGGTACAAAACAGCTTGCTCAGAACAGTGTTGGGATGCTCATTTATTAAATGTATGGAATAACTGTATTCAAGTCCCTCGAGGAGCATGCTATAGGAACTCCTAGTGTTGCATGAATACCAACCCAAGGGAGAACTATTACAATTTCAGTGAAAGGCTTATCCAGGATTTTAACTGGCTTTTGCTCTTTTGTTTCTTTCACCTTAGTGTGTATAGGCTTTGAATATAAACATGGGCAATTCTTCAGTGTCTTTTTGTCTGGTGTCCAAAAGGCACTATTTCCATTATTTTCTACCTGTTGCAGCCCTTGTGGTGCTGGGATATGCTCAGACCCAGACACAGCTTGCATGGGCATGACTGAAGTGCCATTCAGCCTTTTGGCAGCCATGACTGGGTTTGCATAATCTTTTGAAGACCTGGACAAACTCTGCATAAAAGACATTTCCTATATAAGCTGGAATCAAGTGATCAAGAAAAAGCATACAAAGTTCCCTCATTCGTAAGTAGCTGCCCTGTTTGCTACAGGCCTTTTCTTTTTTTATTGAGAAGGAGCTGTTGGGTAGCTTGCAACAGTCACAACTGAGAAGGACAACAGTAAAATGGCAGTGGGGGAGAATTTTGACATGTCCCAAAGATGTAACGTGTATAAACATGTGCTCACCACCACAGACAGTCTGATGTTGTAACTCCAGACAAAGCAAAGTTTTGGAGAGCCAGAGAAGAACAAGGCAGTGACTGCTGTAGTGCTTTCTTGGGCACTGACTACAGAGAAACCTAAAAGTTTGGCTTAAACCAAGAAGAGCAGTGAGAGAGAGCAAAAGCACATCTCCAGAGGTTAATGAGCTTCCTGCAGAGAGCAGCAATCTTCCCACTCCTTCCACAAGTGTCTTTGTGCCCTGATGGGTACCCTTCCATAATTATTGACTGCCCTCTTTTATTCCTACAGACCCCTCATAGAGTGAAGTTTAAAACATCAACTCATGGGACATACGTAAGTCACAAAGGATGCCAACAATTTCATCATACTGTCACTGCCACATATCCAAGATCTAGCTATAATGCAGACACGCTTTTCAAAATTCCCAACTAAGTCAGCTGCTCCAAAGGCAGGACACATTCCCGCCAAGTCCTAACTCGTTGCTAAGTACTGTAAGTCAGCAGCTGGCTTCCTGCCTTCCTTTTAAGCTATCTGCCATCAAAACATGTCAGAATGGAGGAACATCAATTGTTGTCTGATAAACAGAAGAGAAGAGAATTTTTTTCCTTATCTTTTCCTTTTGGTCATCTCCTTTGCATCAGCTCCTCACTATGCTGTAGTCAAACACATGTTGAATGATACTTTGTAATGGGAGGGATCCTAAATGGAGAGGTGCAGTTTAATCACTTTTGAAGAAACCTGTCAAACAAAAAGCTGAGGCATCCCAGAATTTCCTGCCCCATCTTGTTTTGGATTAGGCAGAACCTGCTGCATAAGTGCCTAGAGTTGATCCTTCTAGTCCATGTGAAAACAGCAGTAGCTGTAGTGTGTCACAACAAATTATTGTCACTAATATATCATCACATTCTTGACAGCAACAGAGAGTGGAGAAATATTCTATACGGCATAAGGCTAGCCAGTGCACAAGACCTTCCCCCATGTCAGTAGCTCACTGAGAAAAGTAAGACATCATTGCCCTGAAAATTCAGCAACAATCTCAGAGGAACAGAGAGAGAAATTGTGTAAAGGAAGAAATGCAACTTTAGCGTCCTTCTTTCCTTTTTTTTTTTTTAATCTCCTTGAAGAAAATGCCAGATAGGACCAAGAGATATTAAGAATTACATAGGTGAGTTCTTCCAATTGGCTTCAGAATTCTATAAACAAGCAGATCATACAGTTCAGTTATTACTGATAATCCAAAGCTTACAAAATGAACGATAGGACCTATTGGCAGTCATTACTGACCAGGCAAAAACTAAGCAATAGAAATTGATAAAAGGGAACATTCAATCTTTGATGATACTGCATGTCATCTGATTCAACTCTAGACTATTCGTAGGCCAAAATTTGTGTTTTAAGAGCTAAATTGGTAGAGGGGGCTGGGAAGGAGAGGGAGAGACCACAAGTTGAGCTCTAGCAGTTTCTATGAAAACTTCTGCAACTGACTAGCTGCGAATCTTCTGTTCACAATATAAATACAGGTAGGTGTAGCAGGGCTGGGAAAAGACTTACAGTATTGATAACACAATGCAAATGTCCATTAAAGATGGTAAATGTAGCTACAAACACAGACAGTTTAAGTTCCACCTCTGCCTTCCATATCTACCAGGGACCACACACAGCTTAGATTTTTACAAAACCCACAAAGGAAGAAGTTGAGTAATACATTGCAAATAAACAGTTTGGTAGAAACGCCAAATTCTAGTTCAAGGCATTTCTTTTGAACTTCTACAAACCTCACAGAAGTCAAAAGGGGGTTTGAAGTATATTTACTTGGTTTTTTTTTGATATATCTCATTTGATATGTCCTTTGGAATATGAAGCTTCTTTAACCCAGAATTTTAGGAAAATTCACCCAGAAAATCTGGCTTTCAACTAGATCTGGAATGGACTTGCCAGCCTTGGTAGAGAAAAAATGAGAAAGAGTTTGGTCAGCCTCTTTGACTACCTGCGTGGATTGGTCCTGCCATGTGGTAGACAAAATGCCTGTTAACTTTGTTGCTTTGGCACAGGCTAGTAGTTGCGGTTTCAAAGTAGTTCATGAATCCAGGTCAACAAGAGAGCCCTGGCACTGAAACAAGTTCAGCACAATGCAATAACTTCAGGGTGTAGTCTGACTTCAGAGTGTACACTGACTGAGCTGCGTACAAAATATTTTCACTATTCCTTGATGACATTGCACTTGGAGGAGGTTGTTGGAAGGAGAGGTATCAAAGGCACTCTGGAACATCTTTGGCCCACTCAAACACACTGATGAAGGTTTTCCACTCCCACAGCCCAAGATACTGATACAATCACAGTCATGTTTGTCTGCTTTTGACTCTATAGGTAAAATTAGTGCATATGCATTTGCAGCTGAGTTAGTCCTGAAAAATTCTCAACATGAGTCTGTAGAAAGGCTCAGCCTCATGCCTCCAGACCCGCATACTTAAAACATGTGTCTATCCCACTTTCGTCTTACTTGCAGAAGAAAATTTCTTACTCATTTTAAGCATGCAAGTTCTTTCTTGGCAGCTGACTTGCAAACTACCATACCATATTGTCATCTCCTCTGCTGGAAGAGATGAAATACAAGGCCAGCTAATGCTTCTCCATAGGGCTGCTTGGTAACATCCCATAATAGGGAATGGTCAGAAGTCTTATCCATTCATACCATGTGAAAGATGAGGTGGAAAGGCTGCTGCGCAAGGCAGCTTGCCTTTGCTCAGCAATTGCCTCTTAGACCTTTCTGGTCTTTGAAAGCAGTGACTGTAGCGAGGAGGGAGGGTGGAAACACAACTCACCCCACCCAGTGTGATCAAAGCAGTATCAGGTTGAAGAACCAAAAAAAGGTACTGTAAAGGCATTAATCTACAGATCTGAAGGAAATGAGTTTCAATCACTGCTGGTTTCTGCAAATATCTTTTAAAGGAGAAAGGATTTTTTTTTTTTAAATTATTCTGTATTTTTTTGTCTCTGAAGGGGCTTCTTTAAATTTCTGTTTTCCTTGATATGCGTTGAGTTTTCTACAAAAATGATTCTTTTGCTGATATACCCATTATTCTTCTTCTTCCTCAGGCTAGTGAGGCTCACATTTACTGTTTCCTTGACTTTTCCCATGCAGTAGTTGGTGGTATCATAAAGGGTCATTACCCTGTTCTCTCTTGCCTCTTTCTTCTCAGCGCCTTAAAGACACACCCTAAATAATGGAGTGCCCTCTCAGAGTTCAGGCTACTCTCTCCACTACCACAGTTTTTAGATCTTATATCCGTATTGTAAACTGCAGCTTCCATGTGGATCATTTCCAGATTCACCACACTGATTGCTCTCTCTTGTCTGACCTTAAAATGTGTCTCAGAAAATTTCCTGAATATTCTGCCATAAGGTAAAAGGTAGGGTCTCCAAAACCACCACTGACACTACCCTGTGCTTGCAGGACATGAGAAATATCCATAAGTAGAATCCTCTGATTTTACTTCTGTCTTACAAATCTACTCATGTCCTTATTGTTTCATAGCTTTTGCCCCACTTGGCATAAGGAATAGATCAACATCTGTAAGGATTTAGCTGCCTCTGAGTAGCACTCTTGAAAGAAGCTGATGAGATGATTGCAGCTTGCATATAGTATTGGTGACTTCCCAATACTTTTCCTATTGGACATTGATACAACTATGTCTTAGTGTCGCAGCATGGATCTTGCAGCATAAAGACACACAGACCACCTTACATCTCTCCCAGCCTCTATCTTTCCTGTGGGACTATGACAGCTTGGTACAGATGAGTATTCAGTTTACAGACTGGCCATGTTTACAACTATCTATCTGGGCTGCCAAGAGGCTGAAGCATTTTAGCCGTGCTTTAAAACTCATTCTTGACCTCCCTCTTTTTTTTTTTTCCTCTTTTCTCTTAATTGGTTACATTTTCAAGTGATTCTGTGTAGTTGGACTTTTCCTTTTGGTGGATCTAAAGCTTCTGAAACCCTTTCACTTGTACCAAACTAGTCATGGTTTGAAAAACATGACTTACTACTAGATAGTCAAACGTATCTGAACTTCCTGCACACTTTCAGTGTATAATGATGGTATGCTGTATCCCTCTACTACACATATGGAGGATAAATATTGAACTCTTGTTGTCTGTTCAAAAGCATTTATTAGTTCAAAGCCTTGGGAAAAACAAACATTCCCCTCTGCCAAGAGGTGGAAAGCACATGTGAACCTATGGAGAACAGACCATCCTACTAGCAAAGGAAGTGGAGAGCACATTTTCCATAAGGCAGCTAAATAGCATCCCTGCGCCATAGTTGCAATGAAGTTCTATAATTGAGCCTGCAGTAAATGAAATTCCTATAGGAGACTGTCAGAAGATTTAATTTCACTGTTTACTGAATTATCAGCACAATAGTGAGTCCCATATGCCAGCTTTTCATGCCAAAGATGGCCAATTTTTTTCATTGCCAATCCAGAGAGCAGGATTCATCCAGGGGGAGGCCTTCTGCAACATGGAGGGGTCGGCTGTCATTATACCCACAGCTTGTTGGGGCAGATATATCCCTGGTGGAACTCTTTTAAGTTGTATGAAATCATCGTTCTCATCTTCACACAGAGAGAATGAGTGAGGTTGGGGATAATATTCAGTCACGATATCATGTGATACTCCACGGACTAGCAGATCAGGCTGCTCAGTAGAAAATGCCACCATGCGTATTGGACCCACTTGTCTGCAGTGCAAGGGGAATATAGAAAATGAAAATGTAGGCAGTGAGGGAGAGACATCAAATAATGGTTCACATTTTATGAGAGAATGCTAAAGCAACATATTTCTGGAATGTAGTAATGGCAGGAATGGGGCTCATGATAGAAACAAATTTAATCTAAACATGCATTGGTTTCATTCTAACATGTCCTTGTGTTTTATTTTAACATGTCCATCCACTCCGCAAAACACATTTACATAAAAAACCTCATGCAATCATTATTCTAAATTGCTGTGCACTCACTGTTACTATGCCTTTGCAAAGTGTGTGCAAAAATGCCAGTGTGTCAGGAGGGCACATGACAGTCAGGTGGGCACAAAAATGACAGTCTGTCAGTTTTCTTCTTAATTTGTAAAGGTAGCTGATGAAAGAACCAAAGGTAATAAAGGATGTGGAACCTAGACTACTGGGGTTTATTCACTAGCTTGCGTTGTCTCATATTACAAGTGTGCGCGTGTCTTGCTTATTTCGATCATATTAACTAACTCTGTAGAAAAATAAAATTAATTGTGGAGGGGAAGTCAATATTTAGTTTAGTAAGGAACATATAGCTGGCTATCTGAAGCAGAATGTAAGATGCTGACGAAAACTTTCATATAAACTCACATGTTTAAATTTCATCTGATTTTTTACCCCAAAGGTATGGAAAGTGAAGTACAGCTCCCTTTTTCTTTTTTAAACAGGACAGAAAAATGATTTACATATTTTTTCTTTTTAAATTGCAATTATTTTAAGTAGTTGTCATAATAAAAAAAACCAACCCAACAAAAAACAGAAAAAACAATTCAAAAGAACAAGTCAGCTTTATTTTATTGGAAGCTTGTATTTGTGAACAAAAATACCAAATAAAGTTAGTTATAAGAGCAAAAAAAGGATGTCTAGAGGAAAGGACAACATGTAGAACATTCAGTTTTGTCCAGTCAATATGCAGCCACCACTGATATCCTGGGCTAATACATCTTTTGGGATCAGTAACTGTTAACACAGGGAGAGATGAGCCATGAACTCAGCAAAGGACAGGGTACCACAGATAAGAAGTGGGCAGCATCTTTGTGGTAAGCTGATTAGTTCCAAGTGGTGAAAATGGTGTGTTACATGCCCAGGCTTCAGTTATTTTGCTCAAGAAAACTTGTTGGCTTTTATACAACACTGTGAAGCAAGACAAGCTCTGCCATATGGACTCCAAATGTCTTAGGTCAGATCTAAAAGCACACTGTTCAATTATGATCTCAAATTAGTGATGATATTATCCAATGAGAAATGACACAATTCAGGCTTCTGAGGGATGGAGGATTGCATAGGACTTTAATGTTCAAAAGAGTGTTAATGGGGAAAACAAGGTATTTTCTACTCCTTTTAAAGCAGAAAGAAAAAAATACCATATTCTGTGTTTGGGTATAGTAAGAGCTCTGCCACCTGCTTCAATATATTTTAACCACTGAGCTTTTGCAACAGGGTATTTAATGTCAATCTGACACATCTCCTATCCTAGAGGACATCTATAAATACCTTCTCAAGAATTCTGTGTAGATAAGACATATGGAAATATTCAGTGATAACAATATTAAAAAAATGGATAGACTATCTTCAGCAAGGGACTCACCATACGCATGCTGTTCAGTTTCAGTGCTTAATTTCCATAAAAGACTGTGGAATATATATCAGGGTAAAATTTTACCAAATTGTTAAACATGTTGCAATTTATCAATACTTACAGATCAGCAGCTAATTGTGTTTCTATGGGTTTAATTCTCAGTATCTATTAAGGGAAAATACAAAGTGAGACTAAAGTCACATAAGCAGAGGAATACTGTTATTATGTCCAGTGTGGCCTAGATTTTAGACAAAGAGGCTATAATGCTTTTTATAGGGTTTTTTTCCTACATTTTGTCATTTAATTGATTATTTTTCTCTTTTGAGTCTTATTTCCAGGTACCAATCAACGCTATTGAATATTTTCCCCATAGGTAATAGAAGAATGAAAGTAAATGAATTCTAAACAATAATGAAAAATATTTCGCTGAAACTGACGAGAGGAAAATCAATTTGGTTTAGAGTCAAAGAAAGGAGATCTGACCTTTCAGCTGCAAATAATATTCTAGATACTTCTAGTTTCTAGGAATTAAGTCTATCTCTTGATACCAAAATACAATGAAATCATTATACAACAGTAATATCAATAGGGTATCACAGTATTTAATATGGAATTGAATTCTGGAAGTCTTCTCTTCTGCTTTAGAGGTTCTGATTTCACTGCATTCAAAACCCTTCCAGAGGCTGGAACACACGACACTATATGTAGAAACTAGGAAACCTAATATTTTGATCAATACACTTTAATGTAAACTAATATGATTATTTCTGTTTCTCTGTTTTCCACTTCCACTTCATTACATTTGGTACAGCAAATGCCACAGAAGTTGAGAGCATCCAAAACAAGCATTGGCTGTAGCTGCCCTATAAACTAATCCAGCTGTTCCACCAGTAACACCCTCAGGAAGAACTAAATGAAATTGTACAATAGAACATGCCTGCTGTGTGGTGATATTGACAAATACGTGTGAAAAGGCAAGCTATGGTGCACATTTCCAGATTTTTTATTTTTTTTTTTACTTAGGATATAGACTACTTGGTGTGCAAGGCATGAAGAAATAGGTAAATTTTTTTTCACACTGAAGATGAACTTGCAGTTGAATTGCAGGCATATTTCTAAACATACTTCCCTCCACCTGATCTAGATACCTGGGGAGTGAAATACTCAAATTTAATCTCATGATTCTTCTGCTTGAGCAAATCTCGCACTTACAGTTACACCTTCCATAACAAAAGTGCTGTGCCCAAGTCCTTGAAACATTTTACTCTGAGTAGTTCACCTAAACCATTTGTGGAAGTACAGAGTTATGGATGGAGAATTACTTACTAATAATTAATCACAAAACCCCTCTGAAACCTGGGCTGAGTACTTTATCCGTAGGAATTATTCTTGAAAGGGAAATTGATTTTTGGACAGCTGAACATAAATAGTCACAACTGAGACTGTAACAATGCAAGTACCAACATACATTCGAAGATCAAATGAGTGTAAATGAAAGGAGAAACACATTTTATGTACACACAGATGCAAATCTTTTGATAAAGTGGGCTAGCCCTTCCCACGGTTAATAGAGAAAACAGGACTGGACAGAATCCTGAGGGGCTAGCTAATCCTCCCACCTAACTTAAATCAGTATTTTAGCCACATCTAAATAATTTCCAAGAACTGTCCATCCAATCTCCAGTGAGAGATATCCCTGTTTCACGTTTTAGGAAGTTAACAAGAAGGAGTACTATCAAAAGTGGGTCTGCTTGGATCCTACAACTCTGAAGAAAGATACTATTATTTTAAACCTAACAAACCGGCTGGAAATAAAATTGCTCAAATGTCAACTGACATGTCTCAGTATTGACAGGTTAGCTTAGACAGCAAGTTTCTTGTGCTGAGCACTTTAAACACCCAGTGGGAAAAATTCAAACTCCATGGCTTAACTCTTGGAATCACAGCCTGCTAGGGAATTGTTTCAGCTGAAAAATGGTGCTTTTTTCAGTCTTAGCAGGTGTCCACAGCATTGCAGACAGTATGATAATAGAGGCATATGCTCAGCAGGGATATGATCAGAAGCTAGGAGAGGTCACAAGATGAGCATAAGCAGAAAACACCAAGTTTAATCGAGAGAAAATGCAATTCAAGACAAAAAATACGAAGGAAGAGAAGAAGGAGTTGTGGCACCTCTTTCATATCAAAGAATCAGGACAGTCAAGAGCACTGTACGACTATTGACAGCATTTGATTCAAATAGGCAACAAGTAATTGTAAGGGGCTTTATGGCAGGTCCTAGAAGAGGCAAGTTGAGAACTGATTGAAGTCTACACTGTTACTGAATCCTAAACCTTTCTGAGTAGCCCAGAATCAGTTAAAATGAAATTTTCAACAACAGCAAGTCCTCACAGAGGTCAACAACACATAACTCTGTCGTATCCCTATGGTCAGATTATCAACCCAACGATCACCTTGAAATCCGATGTACTGATGAGTAGCATACTGGGGTGTGCCACGTAAGACAGCATGTCTGTTTTCATTCATAAAGCATGGCTTCACTGTGCTAATATATTTGAAAAAGACAATTCTTGCTCTAATGAATTTTCAGGCTCGGCAGAGGCAAAAAACCCATCCAAGAGTGAAATCCAAATCATGTACATATGCCAGAGAAATTCCTTTCTGTCTTAATCAAGGAAGTTTTGTCATGGTGTCCCTGGGTGAGGAATTCACATGTAAAATGATTTTTAGTTTTTCTGAAACTATCTAAATGTTCTGGAAGAACAGCTGAAGTAATGCAAAGAAGTCATCTACATACCTTCATGCAGTCTAGCTGGAGTAGACTATAATCAATTCAATAAAGAGACATCGTGGTGCAGCAGCTTCTGAAAGCACTAAAGCATGGCAGTGAGTGGCAGGCAACTCCAGCTTATCAGTGAAATCTCTTTCCAGAGGGCACTGTAAAGAAAAAAATTACTGAAGAACAAGGTACTTTAACAATGAGTTATATATATATAATGACTTTTCAAGTATCATGACAACAAGCTGACTGGAAGATCCTTTAAATTAGCTAATTCTATGAACTTCGAATTTATCTGTAGAGCACCAAACTGTCTTCTTGTACTTAAAAAGTGGTGTTAAACTCTGATGAGTTTTCTGGGACATCAGAGCAGGAGATTGGACTAGATGACCTCTTGAGACCCGTTCCAGCCTAAATTATCCTTTGATCCTGTGATCATCGCAAAGGGTCTGAACACCCTCTGCAACAGAAAGCAATAATTCACTAAGTAGCAAAACTGAGAGGCAGATGATCTCTGTGAAACCCATGTGAGACACCAACAAACTTACCAGGCTGGAAGAGGTGACTGCATTTGAGCACTTCCTTGATTCAGTTGAGCCACTGTCAAGGACACAGAGCTGCTCCCTTACCTGAAAGATAAGCCACACCTCAGGTCAGCCAGACTTTATGCTCTAAGAGTCAGTCTTCTCTTCCTCACTCACCTTTTACAAGTAAGAGTTCCACAGGTCTGAGAGTAATGTCAGGCAAATGCTTTTTGAGAGAGCACCAAGCCATGCTTGTATGGGCCTGCTATGTTTCCAAGTGGAATCATTCGGGGGGGCAGACTGTGAAGCAATTCAGCCAAGGTCTGGCCAGCTTTTATTCTTATTTAGGTTTGTTCCTTATGCAAGTGTAAATTTTATGGCCAGTTCTTGCTGGCTCACTTTCAGTATGCGAGGTCAGTAGCATTAAAACAAACAAACAAAAATGTGTGAGCACAAATGCTAAATGACAAATGCTTTTTGGTAGTTACTCTGAAGTAACTGTAACTCTCAAATAATACTGTCCACCTCCAACTGAACAAAATTAACTCTGTGAGTTATGCTTTAGCTATATCAAAAACTTTTGTTCTCATTCTGGTCACTTCAGTGCATACAATTCATTCGTTTAAATATAACCCTAACAGAGTACTACAGAGTCTGTGAGTTCCAGTAACATTGTTTTGTAGACACAACCCATAAGGAAACTTGAATACATCAGAAAGCACAGGTTTCCTGATCTGAGCAGATAGTCCTCATTATGTTGGCCCTCTACAATGAGGATAGGATGTGGCAAAATGGAAATGAGTATTGTGCTGTCTCAGCTCAGCACAACATAATGGCTACCTGTGTTTCAGTCCTTGTTGTGAAGGTGATGCAGAGATCATTCATTTTTTTTGGGGCATTCTTCTGCTCAGCTTGGGTTTGTTAGGTTAGTGGGCTTTATTTATTTATTATTTTAATTTTTACACTAAATCAGTTCATTCTGCCAAGTTTGGCCCAGAACTGAGACAGGGAATGGGGAAAGTGAAGCAAAAACTTAAGGTAGGTCAACAACAGCAGCGACACAAGTGTTAAATAAAGTTTCTGTTATACTACATACTTAATGAGGCATTAGAAAACACAGCAGCCTGCTCTGACCATTTCGAGACTTGGAAGAACTGACAAAATGGCATAGTTTTAAAATAACATGAGAGGCTGAGCATTAATTTTTAACAGGACTTTCAGAATTGTGGTTTTCAGATTTTGTCATGGTTTCATTCCCAGAAAGCTGAGATGCAGAGAGGTCTTATATCTGCTTGGGACTCTGGCACCAATACAATCACACCAGCAAAACCTCCTGCAGAAATATAGTCCTACTGATGTTAAAACATGGTTAGCATGGTGCAGCAAATTCTGGTGTGAAGCTAGGCAAGTTTTAGCCACCACTGCATCCTCAGAAACGGCTGTAGCAACACTAAAGTGAATACAATGGTCCAAATTTTTCCCATCAAGAGAAGTCTGAAAGTGAATAAGCTGATGTATGTCATCTCTTGCAGCATGAATTTGTGTTTTGTAAGTCACAATGATCAGAGGAGGAAGTACAGCCGACCTGGTCCCACTGAAGCTCATGAGAATGTTTTCTTCAAAAACAGGAGATGGACATCAGTGGTGGAATGTTCCCTCCACTACAGATATCTCAAATCCTCTCTACTATTTGGAGTCAGCTCCTAGCAACACACAGATTTTCAAGAATTCATGGAAGGGACTGTCTAGTAGCTGTTCTCAAGAGTAATAATATTTATATTTTAGTTGCACCTACCAACTAGGTGTTAGACCCATAAAGTGTGGAAGAAAAAACACATTCTTTGCCGAAAAGCACTCGCTGTTTTCATTCAAGAGGAATGCACGACCTTTTAAATGACCCATTCTACATGGATCTCAGTGAACAACCCAAATAAAGCTGGCGATTTAACACTGATCTAATTCCATTGAAAATCAGCAGAATTACATCAGCATGAGATCAGAAAGGGGACATAGGCCCAGATTCTGCAGACACTCACAGAATGTAGGAAGAGGTGTAGAAATCAATTTGTATGGGCAGTAACTGAATTCAGTGGAGGAAATGTGTGCTCAAAACAGCAAAAGGAAGCATACCAATGTGGTAACTATAGCAGGCATCTATTTAATTATGTCTTGTGTTTAAACCATTTAATTTTAATTAAAATCATTGAATTGATCAGTATGAGAGCAACCACGGAATCTTCATAATTTGAAAAAGAAGAAATAAATTATCATTTATTTGAGGGATTAGTGCCTTCTGTTTTGATTTTAATAAAGATATGAGAGGAAAAACGAAGACACGGATCTATACAAGCCCATATAATGAAGCACACGGCTTTTCTCTACTCAGACAAACAGCAGATATATTAAACATACAGTACGATTTAACAAATCATGATTTGTGTTCTTCGTAAAGGCTTTAAAAAGGATCTGGAAATTTATCTCACTCCAGAAGTCATGCATTACCAGCAAATTTTGAAGTGATTTCTGAATTACTTTTGATGGATTTTACTGCATCAGGTTCTAATGGCAAATCTGTACCTGTCAATCCATCAAATTGCCCTTTCAGTCTGTGGACTGCTTGGTTTTGGGTGATTGTTCAGGGAAGCAAGCAACTTCCTCCAAATGCAGGGAAGCCTAAATTCTCTAAGTGCCAAAGAAGTCATTTAGAGAGCAATGATGGCCACAGGGATTTGGTTCTACCACAAACTTTGTTGCAGTTTTCCTGCGAAACAGCCAGCAAATACCTGCATAAACTTCAGTTTTAAATACTGAGTTTTAGCAGTGAGGAGGTACCATCTAGCATTTTCCACATGTGGCCTTCATCATTCCGTTAAAATATTATTTTGAAAAAGATGGAAAAGTCTGACCATGACAAGTGCTGATCTGTTTGACAATGAATTAGTCTCATTGTTAAACCCGTGCCTTTCAGTCTTCACTAACCAGGCAGAATTTGAGTGAAAGCAATTATAACCCAGGTGCATGATACAGATAGCACCAAACAAACCCCACAAAAATTCAAAACAACAACTATCAGTAAAGTCAGGGGGTGGGTATTATCCCATGAGTGACAAACCCACAGAAAAAAGGGTAACCAGGTAATGCTAACAATACAAGAACAAGTTATACTAAAAGTGAGGAGGGAGACAGAATGCAGAAGAGACAAACTTGTATCAGGACTGCTGGATTTTGTGAAGAGCAAGATAAAAAACATTCAGAAAGTATAAAATATGTCCAGTCACAAAGACAAACACTGAAGAATAGCATGAATGCGTAGGACCAAAAAACCACAAAACACAAAACAATGATGCAGATAGGACAGGAGAATAACCAAAGTGACAATGTTTCTCAGAAATGAGAAAAACTTAACAAAAACTCTCCAGAACCTCAACAAAATGAGGTCTTGGTCTGCTGCTGTCCATGGAAGGAGAGACACTGACAGATGATGCCAAAAAGGTAGAAGTATTTGATGTCTTTTTGCTTCACTCTATACAAAAAAAAGGTCAACTGCAACCAGGTGGCAAATCCAATGAATGCCAGCAACAAAGAGGTAATGTCAGGCCCCAAAAGGAAAATAGTGTGTTAGAGAACACTCTCATAAATTGGTCTTATCAAATCATCTCCACCTGATGAATTTTATCCCCCACTACTTAAAAGAGCAGGCTGAAGCAATTTCAGAGCTGTTAGTGGTTTTCTCTGAGAAGCCAGAAGAAAGTGTTATGTCCTAGAACACTGAGAAAGAATGAATGCCACATGTGGCCCTAAAAACAAGAAGGAGCTGGAGTTGTGGACCAGTCAGGGTGACTTCTATTCCTGCTAGATGTTGTGCTAGCATCCTAGGTAAACTTATCTGTATGAACTTCGAGGAAAACAAATGAGTGGCAGCCAATACAAGTTTATGAAGAGCAAATTATGTCAAAGCAACCTTATTTCTTTCTCTGACAAAGAAACAGACCTTGTGTGGATGGAGATAATAGGTCTCATCTATCTCAAATTTTATAAGGCTTTTTACTTTCTATAAGAAGACATTCTAAGCTAAGAATATCTAAGTAAAAATGAAATAACATGGTGTGAGGTGGTTGAAAATCATCCTTGGACAATAATTATTAATGGTTGACTGTCAAAATCTAAAGATGTTTCTAAGGCAATTCTGCAGGATTCTGTCTCCAAAGAAGCTCTATTGTGATAGCAAGGTGCATCACTCTGCTGTCTCAATGGAAGTAAGTAGGGGATGGAGATACATGTGACACTAAAGATACTAGGGCTATTGATGTGTTAGAAACCACAGAAGTGCCTGAGAATGGTCACACAGGAATTAGGGCTTCTACTCCCAGAAAGGTGCCAGGATCAATAACTCAACTGAAGTGCATCTGCACCAACGCACACAGCATGAGGATCAAACAGGAGGAGCTGGAAGCTATTATGCAGTGGGAAAACTATGATATAGTTGCCATCATGGAAACATGGTGGGATGACTCAGTTGGAATGCTGCTGTGGATGGCTATAAATTCTTCAGAAGGGGTCGGCAAGGAAGGAGAGACAGTGAAGTAGCGCAGTATGCTAGAGAGTGCTTTTGAATGTCTAGAGGTGATGATAGAGTCAAGTGTTTAAGGGTAAGAATCAGGGGAAAGACCAACAAGGCAGATATCATGGTGGGAGACTGTTACAGACCACCCAACCAGGAGGAAGAAACAGTAGGAATATTGCATCAACAGCTGAGAGAAGTCTCACAATTACTAACCCTTGCTCTTATGGGGGACTTCAACCTACCAGATGTCTGTGGAAGTACAACACAGCAGAAAGAAAACCATCCAGGAGGCTCCTGCAGTGTGTGGAAGATCCCTTCCTGATCCAGCTGGTGAGTGAGGCAACTAAGGGAGGCACCTCACTGGACCTGCTGTTCACAAACAGAGAGGGACTTGGCTGATGTGGTGGCTGGAGGCTGTCTTGGGCACAGCGGTCATGACTGGTGTTCAGTTCTGCGAGAAGCAGGGAGGGGGATCAGCAGCACCGTTGCTTTGGGACTTCCAGAGGGCAGACTTTGGCCTGTTCAGGAGACTGGCTGACAGAGTTCTTCGGGAGGCAATCCTGAATCGCAAAGGAGTCTGGGAAGGCTGGACATTCCTCAAGAAAGAGCGCTTAAAGGCACAGGAGCAGGAATCCCCATGTACAGGACAACCAGCTCATCAGCCCAGTCAGCACTGATTTGAGAAAGGCAGGTCCTGCTTGACCAACCTGATCTCCTTCTAAGACAAGGTGACCTGTTTAGTGGATGAGGGAAAGGCTGTGGATGCTGTCTTCCTAGACTTTAGAAAAGCCTCTGACACCTTTTCCTGCAGCATTCTCCTGGAGAAACTGGCTGCTCATGGCTTGGATGGGTGTGCTGTTTGCTGAGTAAAAAGTGAGGCCCAGAGAGTGGTGGTGAATGGGGTTAAATCCAGTTGGCAGATGGTCACAAGTGGTGTTTCCCAGGACCCAGTATTGAGGCCAGTTCCGTTTAGTGTCTTTATCAATGATCTGAAAGAAGAGATCAAGTGCACCCTGAGTCAGTTTGCAGGCAACACCAAATTGGGTAGGAGTGTTGATCTGCTGGAAGATTGGGAGGCTCTGCAGAGGGATCTGGACAGGCTGGATCCATGGGATGTGGCCAGTGGTGTGAGGTTCAAAAGCCAAAATGCCAGGTCCTGCACTTAGGACACAAGAACCCCATGCAATGCTCCAGGCTTGGCAAAGAGTGGCTGGAAAGCTGCTTGGTGGAAAAGGCCCTGGAGGTCTGATTGATGGCTGAATATGAGCAGCTTGTGCCCAAGCAGCCAAGAAGGCCAATGGCATCGTGCCCTGTATCAGCAATAGTGTGGCCAGCAGGGCCAGGACAGTGGTCATCCCCCTGTACTCAGCCGTGGTGAGGGTGCATCTTGAATCCTGCGTCAGTTCTGGGTGCCTCACTACAAGAAAGACATTGATGTGGTGGAGTGTGTCCAAAGAAAAGCAACAAAGCTGGTGAAGAGTGTGGAGCACAAGTGTGATGAGGAAGGGCTGAGGGAACTGAGGGTGTTTACTTTGGAGAAAAGGAGGCTGTGGGAGGCCTTCCTGCTCTACAACTATGTTAAAGGAGGTTGTAGCAGGGGGGGGGTCAGTATCTTCACCTGAGAGACAAGCAATTGGAAGTGATGGCCTCAAGCTGTACCAGGAGAGGTTTAGATTGGGTGTTAAGACAAAATTATTGGGTATTAGGAAAAAATTCTTCCCAAAAAGAGTTATCAAGCATTGGAACAGGCTGTTCAGGGAAGTGGCTGAGTCACCATCCCCTGAAGGCATTTAAAGGATGTGTAAATGTCCTTTAGGGACATTTAGGGGCATGTGCTTAGGGAAGTGGTTTAGTGGTGGTCTTGGCAGTATCAGGCTAATGGTTGAACTCAATGATCTTAAAGGTCTTTTTCGACCTGACTGTTTCTGTGATTCTATGATTCACCATTTTCATTAATAACTTAGATGATCAATGGAAATACAGTTACATCTGAAGAGAGGATTGAGGTTGGAAGGGCTGCAAGTGAGCTAATAAGAATAGAAGTTATTTTGGCAGCTAACAGTAGTGGTCTGAAATTGGCTGACTACAATTCACAAGGACCAGGCTGGGCATAACTAATCACACAGATACATGATGGAGCAATAACTGGCTCACCAACAATTGCGCAGAGAAACATCTGGGGATGACTGTCCATTGCAAGATGAAGATGAGTCAACAATGTCACACTACTAAGAAAGGCTGACATGATACTCACATGTATGAATAGGAGTGTTATCTAGTAGGCACATGAAGTAATCTTTCTCTTTGGAACCTCTCAGGCAGCACAGTGTCCAGCTTTCAACACTACAATTGAAAGGACACAGAGTCTCCTCTGGAGAAATGACAGTTTAATCGAAAATCTGAAAAAAAGTGACTGAGAAGGAACGGCCAGTTTAAAAAGAAATTGTTTTTTCTCTCTGAAAAGAAAAATCTGGTGAGTCATGAGGGTAATCCTTACCTACAGCTGAGTTGCTGCAGAAAGGAAAGAGACAAATGCTTCTGCACACCCAAAGATTTAAAATGCAGTGAAGAAGATTCAGATCAGGCAAACATCAAGGGAAACTTTCTGATGGTAAGAGTAGTTAAAGACTGGGGAAGATTGTCCATGGAGGTTGTGGAATCTCCATCTTGCCAGCTTTTAAAAGAACAGGTTGATGCAAATAAAGGTAGATACAAAGATAAAAGACTGCTTTTAAAATGTGTCATTTTGCCTTTCATATTGCTGTGATTCAAATACAAAATGAGAATGATATTGCTTACCAACCTCATGGGGGTTTTCCAAGGACATTAATGAGTGCAAGACACTGAATGCTGCATAGATACGTACTCCAATGTAACAGATAAATCACAATCCTCATGTCCAATGGGAAGAAGAAAAAAAAAAAAATCAATGCTGCATTCTTTTTAGCCTCATTGACATAGATAATTGATTTTAAAATGTTACATGTTAGATGTGGAAACTGAGGCAGGGGACACAATATGCCCAAAGTCACATGGCAAACCATTGGCAGAGCTGGGAGCAGACCCCATATATTTTGTTGTCACTACATCACAGCAGTAAATGCCTAGAGCATCAGAGGCCCTGCATCATGACCTGTAATGTGTGTTCTGGCAAAGAGACAAGTCATGGTTAGCTGTATAAAATACTGTTGTCCTCTCTGGTATCTGAATAAGAACATGCTGCCAGCCATCATTGAGGTCTTACAATGGTGCTTTCTGTGCTTAAATATCTACAAAATTCAGGCATAATCTTCAAATTTTATACTTCTACAAGGCAGTCAGATAAATAGTCAGATTGATACAACTTTATTATGATTTTTCGTTGGATGTCAGTGGGTTTCCCCTGAAGAAATGACTAATGACATCAGTTTGCATTTCCCCTGATTTCAGCCAAAACACAAGGACTTAGAGCAATATACATTCAACAGAGCAGTAATTAGAAGGACCCTTGGTTATCCTGGAAATGAGATTCAGATGGCAGAGATAAAACTGGTAGATGCTAAAACACAGACCCCCTCTCTAAAGTTCTGGGAGATGAAATGGCCCTGCTGTATATCACATCACACTGCAGTAAATTGTGGCTGATGAAGTAATGGACATGGGAACTCTGAACTACCAAGGTGCCTCTAAATGAACTCCGCACTCCAGAGTGCTGAGCTGCCTCTTGCTTGAAGGGTAGGCAGGAAAATGTATGTAAGCCTTTGTTCTGCTTCTCAGTACAGGAAAAACATATCTTCCATAGCACAAAACCCTGTGAGAAGCATGGCTCCATCCTGCAGGGTGCTGGAGATTCCCAAGAGTTCTGCCTTTTTTGCCCACAGATGGTTCCTGTTAGGAAGGCAGGACTCTTGGTGCTTCAAGAACTAGCAGCACAGCTCTTCTTTTCAGGCATGGTATGTGCATGCAAAGAGATGGCCCCTCAAGGAGAAGGGACATTTCCAGCATAGCAGTTGAAGTTTTCCTCATGACAGCAGGAGATGCTGTCGAGTCCTTATTTGCTGAATTTACTAGCTTCCATGCAGGCACGCTGCCGGGAGACCGCTTGCTGTTTGATGGGGGCCTGAAGTTTAAAGCTGCTTCCAGAGTTTTGTTGAGACAGACAGGATTCTGTCAACAGCACACCAGACAGAGAATCGTTAATACGAACACACTTTGGGATGCTGCTGTGTGCATGCTCTTTTCCTGGTGGTTGCAGTTCTAAACTAATTAATTTCTGTGATCTGAACTGTTCTTTTATTAGTAGTATCAGCATGTTCAATGCTGCATAGTTATAGATGATGTGCTCCCTCTGGGGATCCTATCAGCATGCCATTGTAGGTCTTCACAACATGGAGAGAAATCTCTCCTATGTTTCCTTAGTAGCGTTAAAATTTTTCATGCTGATATTTATTTCCCTTGAACACTTACTGCTTTCTCCCTCTTTGTAAGCTCCGTGTTTGCTCCTTATGGGTTTCAGTGGCTGTTCAGCTCTGTCCTTGACTCTGACTGCTCGGAATGACCTTTCTGATAATTCTTCTTCCCTCCCTTGGGCTGAGGTTTGTGGGTAAGGCAAACTCACAGTTTCCTTGGATAATCTGACTTCATTATTTTCATTGTCAAGGGAGCATGAAGTTCTTTTGCTCCTTGGTGCACAGCCTTCAGGATGAGTGATACATGGGTTTCTCCTATCTTATGACAGATAATCTTGACAAGGCTCCTCTTTTCTATTGCTCGTCTCACTAGATACAGCACATAAATATAAATAGACACATGCATGATCCTTCTCTGTGCAAGGGCCCATATCAGCTGCATTGCAAGGTCTTGTGGGATTCTCAGCTTTTTCTCGCATTTTGGGGGGGAATGTATCAGCCAAGGTTCCAAAGGGCACCAGCTGAATTTGGATGCCCTGTCCATGTATCTTTTAAAGAGTCCTGATTTGCAGAAGGGTAAGTTAGTTGCTTAACACTGGGCTCTTTTGGAAACCTAATGTTGGATGTAGCTGCTTCTTCAGGGAGTACTCCACTAATTATTTTTGCCATTTCATTCTTCTTCTGTTTCACTTCCAGTTCACAATTTTCATCTTTTTTTTCTTCTTTTTTTTTTTTTTTTTTTCAAGAATACAAAATTCCATGTTGCACCTGCCCCTGGATGGCAGCTGGAGTCTGTTGTTCACCAAAACAGAGAGCAGTTGCTTGGTTGCAGGAGACACATAGTTGTCCATCAGGATTTGTGAACTCAGGTATTACCAGGGTCCTCTTGTTTTTAAGCAAGCAAGAAAGTCTTATTGTACTTGGAATCTTATACTTAACACTGGCACAGGAGCACCTCTGAATCAAGCCCTCTTCATCAATGCTGGAGTGAAAGCTTATCTCACTGTTGTCCATTTCTACCCCCCGCTACCTGAAGCACAGCTACCTTATCTGCTAGCCCTTGTACTTGCTTCCATTGACACTTGCAATTTTTTCTGTGTTTTACTTGTTCTTTTCAACAACATTCATCTTTGTCAGAACAGACTGCTATATTCTGAGTATGGATTTATCTGTGCAGATCCCATTCCAAATAAATATCTAAATAAAATGTAATATTTCATCTCCACAGCCATGATGTTTGTTTTCCGCCTGGAAGCCTGAACTTTTATTGATGAAACCATATTTGTACTTACAGCAGCCTCTCCAGTCATTCCTTTAGTCATTTTCTGTGTGGTTTGTAATAGTGTGTGAAAGTAGAAAGGGAAGGTATGCAAATATCAATAATAATTACATTCTCTGCATGCAGATTTCCTCAATATTTCTTGAATTCATCTTCTAAATTACTTTTCCACAATTTAGGCAAATGTAAACATGCATTTTAATAATTATAGAACAGTTTAGAGTGCAATCTCTACCCAGTTAATCCTCTTAATTAAGAGAATACTGTAAATAAATGTAATATATACACCTAGAAATATGGTTGCCTTAATATTTGCATGTTTTACAATTGAATGGGTTGATCTTCTAATACAAAATGATAGTTTCATTGTTAGAATAGTTTTAACCATTCAATCAAGTACAGTAAAGCCATAATTTTTTCAAGAGAAATTTCCAGAACTAAGGCCTAACACTCTTGAATGTGCAGAGCTCTTTAGTCAGTGATGTTTGCCTACTGACATTATGTATTTTACACAGTAATAATACAGTCCTGGCCTTCCAGTATTGAAAGCAGAATATTACCACAGCCTCCATATCTGAGAGATAAATGTGTTATTAATGCTGGTTCTTTGGTCTATTATTGGTTTTACAAAGGCTTCTGATAGTCTTTGTTGCTCCAGACCTGGCCGATACCTCTTTCATTACTTTGAAGTCAATAACATGACCAATAGATGGTGTTTGAAATCCTAACAGCATCCTGGAGTTAAAATTCTGGCTGTCCATAGAGCCACCTCTCCCAGATCTTCAGCCTTTTGTGCTACCACTGTCCCACCAGCACACCAGGGCATTTTTTCTGCTATCCTTTTCCCAGTATTTTTAAGGACCACAGCTCTCAGAAAGCATCTGAGATGCATCACGCTCCTTCAAACCTCTGAGGGTACAGCAGGATCTCCCTTATTCAAAGATGCTGGAGCTTGTATCTTTAAAGTGATTCATGGCAGCTGCAGGCATCTTCTGCTCTGCATGTGATGTCTTTGGAAGCAAATGAAACAACAGGCTTAAGACAAGCCTCCTAAGAGCTGTTGACACATCGTCTGTTACACCATGGTTCAAATAGTCCGCAGCAGGATACAACAACAAAACTCATGCCGACAAACCAAGATGCTTTCATATATGACTTTATCCATAAGCCAGGAGAGAAAAGATGGATCTCACCCACCTTGGCCTCATCCCAAAGCAGTCTTACTGGGGATATATCTATAAATCAACCACAAAGCCATCTTCAGAAAGGGTCAATCCTTGTTATAAAACATCACTTGCACAGAGCTGTAAATTTAAAATGTGCTTTACAGAAAAAGACTGGTGAGTACTTTGCCCCAAAAGACCTGACAGCTGTCTGTTCCCCACTGAGCTACAGGGACCCTTTTAAAAGCAGTTGGTTACTCAGAAACAAGAACCTGCCTGTAGCTAGCATTCAATAAATCACCACTTTCAACTTTGGTTGCACATTCTCAGATGTGTAATCAGAACATAGATTCATAGATTTTGAGGCCAGAAGGGACTGCTCTGATCATCCACTTTGACTTCCTGCATAACGCAGGTCAGAGAACTTCACCCAGTGACTCGTGTTGCAGCGGCAATTATTCTGGCCCTCTGTTTCAGATGCTGCTGTTGCAAATGCTGTCAACCACTGAAACATACTTATTCCATATAACGCTGTGCACATCACCTTATTCTGGAAACTTTCCAAGACAGCAAGCCAGGCTCTTAGATTATATTTGTTTACAAGGAGAAGATACAAAGGAAACGATCCCCCCAGAGAAAATTCGATGTTGCCCACCACCTTGTGGGCAATATAGTGCTGTTCATGAGGCTGAGAATAACAAAAAGCACATGGCTGGTTTGGTTTATCCCTGGTAGTTCCAGCACTCAGGGCAGCAAGGTTCTGCGCTGAAATCAAAGGAAAATAAAACCTCCATTACAGAAAATAGGGATACATACTATAAATACTCCCAGGCAACAAGGGATTTTGTGTGCCCCATTTTATAGAGAACAGAAAGGTTATTAGGAAGAGGCAATATCTTTTATTAGACCACCTGATAGATTTTGGGGATAAAAAGGGCAAGGTATCAGACATGCAAGACCTTCTTCACATCTGAAATATTTTATTGATACTGGCCTTAGGATATCTCAAAGGGCCATGGAGGGTTTTTTCCTCATTTCTTAGAGAAGAAAACTTGTGTGTTGTCTGTCTGTCAGCCCCACCTAATGCTTTTGAATCAGTCAATCAATTTCAATCACATTGTCAGAGGGAGGGGCAAAAGTTTTGCAGATATTTCATTCTCTCACGTTTAAAGAAAATAGGTCACAAGGTAGAAGACAGACCCAGATGTGTGTCTCTACAAGGAAAAATTGCAGGTTGATCATAATAGAATCCACACCATTGAGAAAAAATAGGAAAGCAGTTTTCATCAGTTTTATAGAGTACAGTACTATTTGTTTCCAAAATCAGATTCCCTTCAAAGAGTCTCAAATCATAATCCAGGTGTTAAAACCAGCTTTTTTGAGCATGCCTTAATCACCTTCCCCAGTTCACTGTCTAAACTGACATGTTGCTGCTTTCCATACAATAATTGCAAGCACTTTGTTCCTAAATCTGTGATTGCAATGGTGAAAGCTCATGGCTGTGGTTAGCGAGAGCCCCGGACAAATTCCCTTCTCCAAACATCTAGCTGCTGATGGGTGAGCTTTGCACTGGAGCACAGATAGGAACTATGAATCAACATCTGTGCTGTTGCATAAGATGTGGCAATGGCAATCTCTGTCTCATGAGACCCTTGCTGTTTACTGAGGAATGGGTAGAGATCTAGGTCTGGAGTTCCCTTGGGCAACAATCTGCAACTGGGGAAGCTCCTCAGGCTGTGATTTGCTCTGAAAACCCTTTTTTTCACCCTGTCAGCCAAACCCTGACAAGAAGGGAAAAACAGCACAAGAGGTGTTGAAGAGACAGAAGGTGTCAGAAAACAGTGATTTGACAGCTCTTGCCTTGTGGGCAACTGTGCTGACACAGGGTTTTCTTCTCTTATCAAGGTGTTTTGTAGTCTTGTCTCATTCTGTGCGTCCAGTAGCCTTCCCTACTAACCTTTCGTAAAGGCTGATTAAAATGCAACCTCGTTCAGTTTCTCCTGTGTCTCCTCCTTTTCCAACTTCCATTCTTCCCTCCACATTCAAAAATCTATGATTTTTTCCTGCTCCTAACACTTTTTGCTGCAAGTTTGCCTCTAAATTTGGTAGCATTCCTGGTGACAGTGGTAACCTCACACTTGTAGCTCCAGACTGGGAATCACATGAGCAGGTTTCCACTCCCAGCTTCCTGCCTGATCCCAGATACATGACTGATCCTTACCTACAGATCCTTTCCTTAATCTGAGGTTATTAACGTATTGCACAAAGAAACAGTGTTTGTTCATTCCTGCTTTTGAAACATTGAGCTGTGCAGTGGAACTACCAAGTGTTAAATACATATCTGGTTCTCTCCATAAATACTACCACAGTGGTAGGGTTGAGTTAAACTCTGAGTCCAGAAGAGCAAAGCATAGATCATGGGCAGGCAGTCAAGGTGATACCACAAATACTGGAGCAGCACAAGATCAAGGGTATCATCTGGCTTCAGGGTTGCTGAAAAGATGTGTTGTGGGGAGCTCTGGGCAGGAGAGAGGGGGAGGACCTTGTTGGGTGGTGATTGTGCAGGACAAAGAGTCAGACCAGAGTAATAGCTTGAGTATGCTTTTTGCAGTACTGCTGTTGCATGTTCCTCCTCTGCAGTCATGAAAACTACAGCTTCACCCCCCAGTTTGACTTCCTCTATGTTTAACTGCTCTAGCTACTTACTTAAACTGGAACAATAATTTCTCATTTATTAAAATTCAGGCGTGTTAGACCCAAAAAACACATCGTGCAATTAGTCCTAATAAAGGTAATGCTGTCCCCCAGGGTTCTTTTACAGAAGCATCTCATAAGCAAAGTCTTACCTTTAGCAAACTCTCCAGCAGTGTTTCAGGTGTAAACTTCAGTTTTTGACCCACCAGAAGATCAAAGTATGAAGATGTAATCCAGATTATCAGATCCATAAGAAGACAAATTAATACATATAACCAATACCAATATTCAGCACCATGCAGGTCTCTCAGAAATACATGTTAAAACAATCGGTTAGTTAGGAATATGGATTTTCTGTCACATGCACAATCACAGGCAGCTTCAAAGTGTAGTAATAAAATGTTAGCAACCAAAGAACCTGCAAGACTCATTTCAGCAAGCCTTTTTAAAAACAGAACCTGTATTATAATCAAAAGAAGTGATACATTTATTTGATCTATTTTAAGAACGAAGTCAGCTCAAGGTCAATTGCTGATCAAGAACAATGGAGGAAAACTAGGTGAGATAATTTTAAAGCTGTTTGAATTAAGACACAGATCCAACCTGTTAGAAAGGTAATTTATAAGAAATCATCTCAATTTACATAATTCAAGTGGTTTTATCCTGGTACCTTGAAGAGGGTGATCTACATATGAATTAGAAGATATTGTTACAGATAATTTTCTCCCTAAAACTCCCCAAGTCAGAATTCACACATGGAAAACATGTGCTAAGGAAGAATGATCTAGCAGATATGAAACTTCTGTTTCCAAGGGAGTAGCTTAGTGTTCCAGGGAATACACAGTGCAGTCTCCAAAAAGGCACCGTTTGTCTCAAGCAGCAACTGAGATTCCTTTAGTGTGGAATTAGGCAGCCCAACACATTCTGGATGAGATGAGCTCCTCTGGTTAATAACCAAAAGCCACCTGCAGAAGTTCAGTAAGCACCCTTTTGTCCTCCTTTAACAAGCACACTCTCTCACGTATAAAATAGCAAGTTTCGCTGAAGACAGCCACAGCTGTCTTCCCTTTCCTTGCAAATGAAAGGGTCTGCACTCCTGCTACAAAATGGTTATCAAATGCAGTGTCAAAGCAAGTGTTTCCCCTCCATTGTAAGAGGCAAGCTGAATACTTTCGGCACAGTTTTTAGTGTCTTCAGACCCAACTGCAGCTGCACACACTCCAAACATTCTGCTGGCAGCTTCCTGTTTGCATTCCTGGGCTGGGGAGAAGGAGGACATTTCTTTCCAAGTCTGCTGCCCACTCCTGGTTTTCCAGCTCACTCTGTCTTTCTGCTTTTCTTTGTTCTTCCTTTAGGAAATCTTTGAGATTCATGAGCATAACAAGAATCTCTTCTCTCTGAACTGTGCTTTTAAATTGGCTGGTTGTTTCAGAATGGGACTGGGGGGGAGGGACTTTGGGGGAAGAGGAACCCCAACAGAAAAATAAAACCAGCCACTCTGGCCGTGGCAGCGTTCATTTACACTAACAGCATTCTGGTGATAGAGTGAACCCACTGTGCATGTGTGTGTGGCTTGCACTGAGATCAGTAAACCAAGTACTGTCCAAAAATACAAATGCCATTGTCTCCTGCAGATGCCTATAAGGCAGGTTTTGCATTCACAACTGTCGAGCCATGCTCTTTATGGGGCTTTATACCCTCACCGACTGTATTCAGAAGACCACACTTTGCCCTCCAGGAGGGCTCACTGGGAGACAGACATGCACATCTGAGGTCCAAATTAATGTCTGAATCAGTGTATGTGACTCAAGGATGTAGTATTGGGACTGACAGGCTCTGACCATCATTTCAGCTCTCACTGCAGCTATGAATACTGATGCCTCTCCCTTGTGGTAATTTTCCTTGCCCATTTCTGCAGTGATGAGGGATCACCTCCTTTTCTCCCATCTCTTGTCCTTTCTTATAGAGGGAGTCCTTTCTTCGCTACACCTCCACTAGCATTATTGTTAAATGTTTAAACTTTTTACCTGAGACATCCATAAAATGTTTTAAAATAAGAAAAGAGCTTCAATCATTTTGCAGAAAAACTTAAGTTGCACTTTTGCCAATGACGCTGCAGGCAGATCTCAACCAGTGGGTTAATGCTTCTTTTATAAAGTGAAGACTCCTGGTTTCTGTCAGTCTTTGACTTAAAAATGCACCATCAGCCATGGCTTCCTAAACAACCATATCAAATAGACAGAGAAAAGCAACCAAACCTGTAATCAGATTCCACTGATGGGACACCAGCACACCTGCTGTCCCTGTCCTGCTTTCAGGAAAGAGACTTCTGCTGTGCAAAGAACTCTCTAGAGTATGTGGGGCAGATAAAGTTACAGCAACTTAGAGGATTTTTTTTCAGCTGATGCTTGGGAAAAAGGTTGACCCAGAGAAGCTCTTTCAGGAGATGTAGAGGCTGGGGCGAAGACTGACTTGCATGACTCTGGCACTTCTTTCAGTAAGTGTTGCAGAATTATGCTTCAACAAGGGAAGTGGTAGGTGTCTGACTACAAAACAAATGGATACACAAGTTCTCAGGGGCACTCTGGCATGTGAGTAGGAGAAAGACTGTGGAGCACGACTATGCAGGCTCTGACAGCTCCAAATGCTCTTTGTTGCTGCTCTGTAACAGAGGTTGTTGTGTCCTCTACACCTTGGGAAAATGAGGGGAAAATCACATATTTGTGTAACCGCTGGCAGGCTTTGCCAAAGCAGCTGCCATAGGCTCCATGTCAAAGCACCAGAGGAGCGCCTAATCCCCTTAGGAATTCAAAGGCATGTGAAACATTCTGTCATTACACTGTCTCTCTTCTACTCATCTCTCGCTCTTTGACTCTTCTGCATCCAGTTCCAGCTTCAGACAAGGGAAGCAGAGCTCAGCGGCAGCATGATAAAATCACATTGTTTCCACAAAAAAGAAAAGAAAGGCTACTGTCAACAACAGGCTTTAATTGGATGGATGGGTCAAAGAGACAGTCTTTTCCCACTGCAGAAGTCTGGGACATGGGGCAAGGGGACACAAGGGGAGTCAGGCAGTCCTACCACGAACAAGCAGTGCTGTATGTGTGCCATGTATTCCACAGGAGATCAGCTGAGAAAATTGCAGCAGGATCTTCTGACTTCGAAAATGAGTGGCCAGAACTACAGGATCTACATACAGTTGTTGGCAGCGTCATATTCAGTGGGCGCGCTGGTTTATGCCAACAAATGCTTGAGTCTGAAGAGTTTTACAAGTTTGCACTGAATCTGAAATAATAGAATCCAGGTAAACAGCAACAGTAACAACAGTTTTTACACATGGGGAAAAAATCCCCGCATGAAGCCAGATTGATTAAGCATCATAATTTTGTCTCTAGTTTGGTTAGTCAAGCCTTTGGCAAGCCAAACAACTTTCTTTAGTGAAATGTTTGGCTTCAATTTAAGAGCGCTCTGTTAATCTAGAAGCAACACTAAACCCCATTTTCTCACCATCAGTACTGCACCTGGACAGTTTTTGATACTGCAGAAGAAAGCTAAACACAGTTCAATGAATTGGGAGTAAGGTGCATACTGATCTGCTTCTGCAATCATGACTTAGAGACAGCAGTCTGAGTTCCTGATGCTTTTGCATTTTGGAGACAGTGAAGTGAGGCCCTCTGACAAAAATATCACCCAGTGTGTTTTTATTACCACATAATCCATGCCTTTGCCACTTGTCCACATACCACTCTTTAATGCAAACCTCATGTCATCCTGCTCCTTTCAGGTCCTGATTAACTCTAAAATGCCCAGATTTACAAAGCCAGTGGAGAAACAGATCTTTTCTATTCAAGAATGTAGAAGGGGAGGGGAGAGGGAGGAGAAATGAGAAAGACCTCTTATTGCTTACTGCTTGGAACTGATAAAATTAAAAGTAAAAATAGGGAAAGAATTGCACTTCATTTGATGTCTTCTATACACACAGATGAAACATCACTTCATATTGTAAAGTACGCCATAAGGAAAACACAAAGTACAGAATCAATCTGATAGTTCCCTATTGTTCTCGGCAGCCAGTGGTGTCAGTATGAAGTTTTTAAAAATTTTGTTACTATCTGGAGGATGGAGAACCAAGGTTTCTCCTGCCCCTTGTTTTTGCTGGGTGAATACTGACAAATGCAATATTAATTGCATTAATTTTAAACCTCTGTTCAATCAGGTAACCTTCTAGGGAAAATTTGGTTGTTTTTTGATTGGGATTTTTGGTTTGGTTTTTTGGGTTTTTTTGAGGAACATAGGAATCAGAGTAGTCTTACTCCAGTTTTCTTTTAAAGCTACTCAAGACAAAGTCCTTCTTAAACAAAAAACCACTAGACTGAAAATTGAGAAAGTTTGTTTCATGGGAGGCTTAGAAAGATTATTTACAGGAAAGTAATCAAAGTTTCTACCTCAGTATCAGGCAGGCTACATGACTTTTCTGAAACATGACCATATTTTCTGTGTGATCATTTAACACATCTGGAAGTTTTGGAGAATATCACAAAAGCTTCAGAGTTCCGCACAGAGGTATTTTTCTCTGCTGTTAGTAGCTCAGATTCAGAATTCACAGAATTCTCCATAAGAAAGCATCAAGAACAATCAGCTCTGTACCAACTTTCTGCAAGGATATAAAATTCTGGGCTGAATTAATACCACACTGCACTAAAGACATACCAGAGTACATTGCTTGACACAGAAATGACAGCAAGCATACAGCTGACCACCTAAACCACTGCAGGCTTCCCCTAAGTCTCATCAAAAGAAACACAGAAGACATTCTTGCTCATGCTATGTCCACTTTTATGCAAAATAGAGACAATTTTTTACTGTGTTATGGCAGTGATCTTATCAGAGAGTTTTTTTCTGAATAATTTGTGCAGTCCCATTTATTATAAAATATTTGGCATGATAAAAATCTGGAAGTTTGCCATTAAGTTGCAGTAAGTTCAGCAAGTAATGCTGATAGGATTTGAACATTAACTCACCAATGGAGAATGCCAGTGCATTTGTAGGATCATCAGTGTAATGGATTCTGGCATTCCCTTCTTACCATCTTTACAAATGTCACTTTCATTCTATTGTAAATTAACCCCAATTTCTTCCAAAGCTCCAAAATAAGGCTTGCTTGCAAGCAACCAGCCCCATCTACCTTGCTGCTGAATATATTACAGCAGGAAACATGTATGAATAGTATATGGGCAAATCATTAAAGATATACATTGGACATTCCCTGATAAATTCACAGATTTGATGAAGTATTACCTTAGACTTTCTTTTCTACCACTTGGAAAGAGTAACCAAGGGCACAAAGTGTCCCAGGTAAAAAGCAGCAGTTCTTCAGTTATTGATTTGGTTAACACAATGTGTTGGATCCTGATTTGTTGTAAATCAGTGAAGGACCCTTAAAGTGAAAGATGCGACACCAGTGCATCCCATTGATGGATCTGCCCTCAACCCTGCCCATTTAATATTGGAGGGTTTTATTGCTTACTACAGTGTAATCTCCCATTCCTTTATTAATTATTCATTTTGGAGAGCAACCTTCTCTAAGCAATAGCAAGAAAATCTGTAGTTTAGATCTAATTTACTCTTTTAACCAGTTTACTCCAGTACCAAGTATTTAAATTGGCCTCACTGTGCTTTCATATGTTACAGCCATATATCAAAGCAATTTGTGCAAATGCCAGCTGAGCAGCCAGCTACATGTATCATGTATTCTGAGATTACACAGTTCCAAATGCCTTTGTAAAGCAAAGCTTTCATGAATAAATCAGAAAATATGCATGCTTTATGTAGAGCAAGGTATTCTATTTAGGTCACAGGAAGGTTCTGCCAGGTTTGCTAAAATGAACAAATCCCCAGTGTGCGTTCTCACTCCACACATTTCATAACACAAGCAAACATCTCCCAGTAAGTCACCACTGTGCATTTATGACTGCTTGTGACCCTGCACTTGCTAAGCATTGGCTTGATCACTTGAAGCTCAAATAGCTTGCAAGCCAGAAGGCAAACTTCTCTGGTGCCCATGGTTGTTCTGTCCCACACAAGGACTGACAATGATGAAAAGAAAAGATCAAAACAAAAACTCTCCTTCCTTCTTCTGAGAAGGAACCTAGAACATGCACCTTTTCCAGAGGGCTGAAGGAGGAGTGAGCAGCCAACAGGTTGGTCCACATAACACGTGATGCAAAGTTCTGAGTGCAGTTTGTGGTTCTTGTCCAAGGAGATGACAGATAGATGAGAATCAGACCATTAAGTGCAGAACACCTAAACAGCAAATCCAAGCCATGCAGTCGTCCATTTCCTCTGCCTTCAATTCAAGATGCTGTTGTTGGTCCAATCATTCTTCCTGCAGCGGAAACGTCTATGATAAAGTTCCAAGCATAAGGATTTCCAGATTTCCAGACAGGCTAAAATGATAAGTTATCTAGAGTGGAGGGGCAAGAAACTAAATGCAGAGCTTGCTTTCCCTTTGAAAGGTCTGGCAGTAGGCAAGGAAAATATTAAAAAAAAAAAAGAAAAAAAAAGAAAAAAGAAAAAAAGAAACAAGAAAAATGCTTGCAAAGTTAAGGGGAAATACATCACATCCTACCAAAAATACAAAACACAGAAGTTTTATTTCTTCAAAGACATGGTTTTGAGTGTAAGGAAACAGAGCCTCATGCCAATAGATTGGAGAGTTTCCACAGAAAATTCCCATCAGTGCTTGCAGAAACATTTCCAGCCACTGATGAAACTTGCATAAGCAGATGAGGACAAAGAATGTCCCTCTGCACAAAGCTAATCTCACTCTCCCTCCTACCTCAGCTACTGCCCATTTGGCTCCTGAAGCCTCCAAGCCACATCTCCAACATGTGCAACATTCCACCCACCTCTCACAGGCACCCTTTGCTACTGTTTGCCTTCCCTTTCTTTCCCTCTCCCTTCTTTCTCTCTCATCCCCACCATAGCCCTGATTGCAAAATGTGTTGGCAGCCCACACTCCTAGCTCTCCCCACCCCTTCATCTGCTGTCAAGCACTGTGGCTGAGTAGGAGAGAACAGCAGAGTGGGACTGCAGTGACCCTGGGCAAAGTGAGATGCTTTTCTGGGCCTCAATTTCCTCCCTGTAAAATTCAGGTTATAGTCACTGCTTCTATAAAACACTTCAAAGTCTTTTGATGAAAGAGGGGTTGTAACGCCCAAGCATCACAACTAGTAAGTCCTCAGCCCACTTGAACAACCTTCCCTGCTTTAAGACGCTACCAGGACCCCCCTCTGTCCCCAGAAGGAATTTTGCTCTTTGGCAAGCATCTGTCTTTTTACCTCAACAACCAGTTGACCTGATTATCAGAGTCCAGCCCTAAAAGAAGGTACTGGAGCGATGCAGATTGCTTTGTGTAGGTCCAGTACTCTGCTTTCAACATCATTTGCCTAACCTTTCTGGAAATTTGTTGGCCTGTCTACATAAGAAGCATTGAAATAGATCAGTTATTAAAACACCACAGTGGGCCTGTGGAACATCTCCCTTCAACTAATGGGAAATCTTCAGCCAGTGACACATACAGCAGAGCATAAATTAGTCCAGGCCATTTTCTTAACTATTCCAGGCTCTTTTTAGATCACAGGGGAAAAGAGTAAGAGAAAACTGCTTTCTGTACCACTGATGTCTGTTTCATGCCTTTCACTCCTTGATGTAAATTCAACCTGGAATCAAGTCTGGGGACATTATAAAGGGTGGATAAAAAATAAACCAAACAAGGGCAGAAACAAAGTGAAGAAAAAGTAAACTCCAAGGATATTCAGAAAGAGAATTACCAGGGGGAAAATATGAAATTTGAGGCTGTCAAAAATAAATCAGGATAAAAAAAAAAAGAACAAAATCGATACATTTAGAGGGACAGTACCAACCTAGGCATACCCATGACATTAGAAACAGTTTACTTTTATCTTTTTTCCTTCAGAACCACTGGGGGGTTCCTATCCTTCTCCAAGATACATATTTTTGCACAGAAAGCAGTGCAAGCCACACAAATAATGGAAAAAAATTAAGAGCTTTTTGTGTAGAATCTTTGTTTTGCTTTTTAATTAACACATTTCAAGGTATTTTTCTTTCCCTTTCTGAGTCTCCAGAGCATACCTGTGAAACGTTTCCCAGCCTCCCTGTTACAGTAGGCGCTAAAAACTTGCCTGTTTCAAAATGCAAGCCAAGATGCTTAGGTTTCCAGGAAGAGGATCTTGACAAGAAACACCAAATGTCAGGAGACTCATGATGAAATCACTAGTGCCAACAATGCTACACGTTAAGATTTTTTTAAATTAATATTACCTCAGGGATTAGCAAATGGTCCCAAACTATACACACCATGACTGAAAATACTCTTAGTACATTAATCTTCTCACTAATGATTAACAATTTGTATTCTAATGGGGCCTGTAGGATCTAGCCAACATTGAGGTCTTGTTGTTCCAGGGCAGCATGTGCACACAATGGGGACATCGAGCAGGTTCACTGATAAAACAAGGCAGACCAGGAGTTGGAAGGGAAACCAAGGTACACATAGCTGAAATGTCTTGCCAGGGGTCACAAAGCAGGTCTGTGTTCCAGTCTCAGCAAGACCAAAAATAAATATGTATACAGCACTTCAGGCTCAGGAAAGATTTTAATTACTATCAAACTAAACTAAGATAAAAAGAATATAGGCTGAGTGTGTATATTCTTCACAGATAAGTTGAACGCCAGCTGAGATGAGGAACAGAATTCCCTCAGGAGTAATTTCTTGTTAATTGCACAACTTCAGGCAGTTTCTTGGAAGTCCTTATAAATTGCAGATATGAATTGTTACAGGAGGGTCACATCTTTTTGTGAAGCATTGAGCTCTGCCTACTGGTGGAGGATACAACAGGTGGTACTGTCTATCCACTGGCATTTCTTAAAGATACCAGTGAGAAGCTGTGTGATGCTACTGAAAGCTCCCTGTCTTGCAGCAAGATGAGAGTCATATGTGGGTAAGAGGCCAAGCAGCCCTGGTTCAGACCTTACTTTACTTTCACAGATGTTATCCCACTTTTGCAATCCTGCCTGCGACATATGTGAGAGTGGGTGAAGGCCATACAGATCATGCTAATGAAGGAATAACTGAATAATACATCAACATACCACAGGCATTACCACATATATAGCATACCACATAAAATATGCCACATACTTTTAAAATAAATATACTTCTAAAGGTAGGTGTCACACAGACAGCTACATTTTTTTTGAGGCTGATAACACAGTCCTCTTTTCTAAGAAAAAGGATAAATTTTAGTGTATTTAAAAAACACTGTTTTACACTTCTTCAGTAATATTAACTCTTCCTCAGACTTCTGGAAAATTATATGAAACCAATCATTCCTAGATACTTCTGAGAGATTTTTAAGGAATTTCAGGGAGCTAACTTTGAATTTTTTCAAGTCTTTGCAAAGATATCTTCTATCTACAGCTTACCTGTGTTGGGCTTGGCTATTATTTACTGTGTACATCCCTAGTTTTGTTCTTCCAGTTCAACAGTGGAAGTGGAAATGACTCCATGTTCCCAAGCACTCATCTGGAACAAGTCTACCAAGAAAGACATGCTCCCTAGCCTGACTGGACAGAAACATGCGATGCATACCCCAGCTGACACTCTTTGCTGACATAGGAACATCTAGCCAATAGTTAATTCAGATTCTTGAAGGGCATAAAGCCTCCCACAGCTGCCCTGGCCTCAGCACTGAATTATTAAGGGTAGTTGAGACTTGCAAGTTTAGACTTGCTATCTTCCAGTGACCTGCTCCTCAAGCACACTGTGCCGCTATGGTCCAGGCTGCTGTGAAAGTTGGTAACCAGAGGACTGTCTTCTGCTTAGTCTTGCATAAGGAAGCAGGATGTATGTGCATTCTTGTCCCACAGCCAGGCCAAAGCAAACACTAGTGCAAAGTGTAAAAGAAACTGCTAGCTTGCATGGTCAGATCTTTAGGGGATGTAAAAAATCTCCACCAGCTTCCGTGGAGCTGTTCTGATTTACACCAGCTCAGGGCTGGAGCCATAAACCCCCTCCCATTTGGTACATCAGATTTTATTACCATGAGCACAATTCAGATTAAACTAGGATCTTTTGTGGTCCAGATTCATACCAGCACATTTGAAATGAGAGTTTGTCCCCTGGTCTTTCTGAAAAAGGGGTAAGTTCCATGTAAATGGCAAAGTATCTTGTCCATCAGTGGTATGACTTTCAGGGCCAGGGGCAAAATTGTTTGGAACAGCCACACCCTGCAAAAAAAAGAGGGACAGACACGTGTAATACAACTCACTGCAGGGTACCAATGAACAGAAGTATTTTCCATGTATTTTTATGCCTTTTAAAAGCCAGCTGTCCTGAATACATGTCTGTTCTCCAATAATGCATGCACAAACTACTTATTTTTGCAAAGCTAATGAATGTCCAGTAGATGCAAAAGTTATGAATTTGCCTTTTATGTTTGCTTTATGACAACTGAAGAGAGGCATAGAGGCTGGAGCTACAGCCCCTTACACCCACTCTGTCCTATAAGGGGTGTTGGGTGGCACCTCAGTTATCGATTGGATATTTAATAATTGCAAACGTTAATGTTAGATAAAAATGAGAATGGTATAGGAATGGCAAACAGGCAGCTTTTCTAACACTCTTAAGAGCTTTCTAAAACAGAAGCCATATGTGAAGCACCTTGCCTGTTAAAGCTTCCTTTACTTTGATGTTGAGCTGCCACCCTGCATGGACAGGAGAGAGGTCCTGAGTGTCACAAAGAGCAAACACTCTTTCCGTCCCCCCACTGGCTTTCTGGGGAGCTGAGGATTGTTTTTGCATGAGGAAGTGTGATAGCTGGACACAGGGTTTTTCAGCAGTAATGGCTGGACTGGGCTGTGTGCCAGGCAGGTGGGCTCTGACACTGCCTGTCTACCTAGGGTGTGTGTAAGTAAATCCTCACATACACTCCTGTTCCTTTCTGAAACAAAACCACATGAGCACAGGCAACAGCCTTCCTGCATTCATTCCTTCCTGCCTTCCTTCTTTCCTTTGTGGGCCACAGGCAAAAGGAGTGAGGAGCAAAGCTCCAAACAGGGCTCCTGCTGTGTCCCTTTGCTTTTAAACAGAAGATCCAGAGGTTTTTGGCAGGTTGTTTCACTTCAGGTAGGATACTGTGCAGCAGAAGGGCTCTCCATGGAAAAAATGAAACTTTGGCTTGTTCTAAGTAGTTCCTCAAATTTTATTTTTTCTTCAGCTGACAGTGCCTGCAGTGGGAAGTGTCAAGTACCCCTAACAAATGAATAAAATGGGCAATACTGAACTTCACAAACAGGCTGCCTGACAAGTCTTCCCCATCAACACAGACCACAGAATCAGCATTCAAATTACCAGGAAAGCTGACTCTATTGACATCTGGCTCATGTTTCAGCACATTAATTATCCTCTTGGGTTCTCCCCTCTTCAGCTGCTTCCACACAGATGCCATCTCATCATTTATCTGCTCCAACATTTTCTTCCAAACCTGAACAACTGAATTCTTTTCTTCTTGCATGGCATTCCTGCTTCAGCAGATGCATTAACACTGCCAAACAAGCCTACCCCATCAGTACCTGTCTCAGCAACATTGTGAGAGCACGCTAAGCTAGTAAACAAAAATACACTATTTTGTTAACACATGGATTCCAGGATGCAGCTGCATCACAGTATGCTCTATCCAAAATGACAAAAAGATCAGTAATAAAGAACTCCCATCATCAGTGACCTCAAAAGAATGATGGGACAGAGCTTGTGCTGTCTTGGAGAAAGCTTATTCTGGTTTTGGGACAGCCAGAGGCAGTGAGAAGTCTTGTAAATGCAGTATGTCCCAGAAGGGGTTCAAGCTCAGCAGGGCTTGGTAGAGGATCCAACATCCAGCACAATACAGAATATGAAAAGAACCAAAGACTGTGCTTGAAAATAACCTGAGAAATTTCAAGCAGGTTGGTGAGGCAACATGGGCCATTACATGTGAGAATGAAATATAAATCAGAATCCCCTGTGTCTTGTCCTGTGTCTTGCCTGGCCTGGGTCTGCTATCTCAGTAGAGCAGGCAGCTTACTCCAAAAAGCAGGATGCTATGCTTTTTAAAATGTTGTTGCTGTGACTTTGGAAACATAAATGATGCCTTCTCCAAGGGACTGACAGTGGGCTTATTTGGATTTTGATGCAAGGATAATGGCTGGAGTCTTTTCTGAAGCTCAGGCATTCAAGTAAGTTGCTTGTGCCAACAGTTCTCTACACCTCAGGATCAATAAGCCTAGTGAGATTCCTGGGCTTTGCAATGGCTCCATTATAATTGCAAAACCAACAGCTTTTATCAATAAATCAACCTAACAAGTAACATGTCTAGGACATCCCATCAAGGGTGCTTCTGATGATGCAGCAAGTTGTTTCCTTCACTGCACGGTTATTGAGTGTACAATATAATTCCACTGTTACATCACATTAGCTGTGTCCAAGTCTCTTGGACACTGGAGTATGCAGTACAATTCACAAGTGCTACAGCAAATCACAAGCAGTAAATTTTTTCTCTTTATACAATCCACAAGATTATACCACACTAGCAGCCTGTAACGTCTTTGTGAGGAAAAAGTTAGCCATGTAGTTCTTACTCTTTACACAGGATAACAGCTGATGAAATGGTGACATAGCTCTGTCAATCCAAATCTGAATTAAGGTTAATTCAGGAAAACCTTTTGCAAGACAACCCACAAAGAAAAAGCTGCAACAAGTAAACGTCAACCAGTATTATCAAGGGAACAAAAAACCACTAGCCTGTATCACTATTATGTACTGTGTTTGTTACATGCTTCAGTCATGCAACTTAGCATACACATTTCATAATGTTAAAATAACCACATATTTTATTGCTGTGTTACTTGTGTTCAGCTAATTATTTTATGCTGTATTTGCCTGATGTTGATTCACAGAGTCAAACTTGGAAAGAAAAAAAGTGACTAATATACAAAAGTTAACATTAACCTTGTTGGATTGTAAGTGGAGGGCAGGCTGTTGGAGTGACTTTCAGGAATTCTGTCCATCAGTAGCTATCCGTCAAAGCCTACTTAATCTCCTTCTGGTTTAGATATTACTCTTTCGGAGAGCTATTTTTTAGTCCAAACCAGACCAAAAGTATGACCGTAACACATAGCCACTGCAACCTTCTCACCATTTTATTCCTTTTAAAGTTTGGAAAGCCCTAAACTGCTAGAGAGGCATGGTAATACAGGACGCTGGGGGAAGTCTTTCCATCCCTGTGGAAAAAAGTTAACTACTCCATCCTTTCACCTGTAATGTCTTTGCTGAAGGAAGTTCACTTTAACCACCATACCTGACCTTTCCAGTCCTAGAACCAACGGTTCACTGGAACATTTATCCTCAGGGCAGGAAGATCAAGTTGGAGAATATTTAAACAGGTGGAGTGTGTATAAGTCCCTGGGACCTGATGGGATGTACCCACAAGTCCTGAAGGAATAGACCAGTATCACTGTGAGGCCACCTATGATTATCTCTGAAAGTCAAGGAGATAGAGGAAAACTCCTAAGGACTGGAAGAAAGCAAATGCCACTCCTGTCTTCAAGAAAGGCAAGAAGGAGGATCTGTGGAATGACAGGCCAATCAGCCTTGGCAGTAACCCTGGAAAGGCAATGGAGCAAATCCTCCTAGAAACTGTTTCCCGACACATTAATGACAAGGAGATTATGAGTAGGTAGCAAAGATTTGTAAAGGGGAAATCATGCCTGACCAACATGCAATGAAATGACTGGCTCAATGGATGGAGATCAGAGGATGTTGTTTATCTTCACTTCTACTAGGCCTCTGGCACTGCCTCCCATAATAACTTCGTGGACAAACTCATGAAGTACAAACTAGATAAGTAGCCAGTGAGATGGATTTAATGCTGGCTGAGCTGCTGGGCTGAGAAGGCTGTGATCAGCAGCACAAAATCCATCTGGAGACCAGCCACCACTAGTCTAGCCCATGGGTTTATGCCACAGCCAGTACTGTATAACATCTTAATTAACAACCTTGATGATGGGGCAGAGTGCACTCTCAGCATGTTTACAAATCATACTAAACTGGGAGGGGAGAATGACACATGAAACGGGTGTGCTGCCATTCTGAGGAACCTTAACAAGCTGAGGAAATGGGCTGATAGGTACATTTTTCAACAAAGGGAAGTCCTCCACCTGCACAGGAATAACTTCCCTTTATGCTACCAGCCAGCTGGCTGAAAAGCAGCTTGTTAGAGAAGGATCTGAAGAATCTGGTAGATGCCAAGCTGACCAAGGGCTAGAATGTGCTTTTGTGGTAAAAAAGGTCAGTGATATCCTGAGCTGCTTTAGAAGCAGCATTGCCAGAAGGTCGAGGGAGGTGATCTTTCCGCTCTACTGAACCCTGTGGAGAAACATATGGAGCTTTGGGCTTCTCAGTACAAGAAAGATGTGGAGTAAGTGGGCCAAGTCTAGTGATGGGCTCCACACAACAGAAAATACTTCTGAAAAGAGTCCAGCAAAAGGTCATGAAGATTATTACTGGGCTGGAGCATCTGTAATACAGAGAGAGGCTGAGAGAGCTGGGACTATTCTACCTGAAGAAGAGAAGGTTCAGTGGGGATCTTATCAATGCACATAAATAAATGACCAGAAGCTGTGAAGAAGATAAAACCGCCTATTCCCCAGTTCACCTATTCTATGCCTCCTTATGAAAAGGCATGAGGCACTGGACACAAATTAAGACACAGGAAATTCCATTTAAATGTCATAAAAAACTTCCTTACTGGAAGAATGGTGAAACACTGAAGCAGGTTGCCTGTGGAGGTCATAGTCTTCCTCCCTGAAGACATTCAAAACTGGACTGAAGATGTCCTTAGAAATCTGCTCTAACTGACCCTGCTTTGAGGAAGGGGTTTGCAAGACAGCGTCCAAAGATGTCTTCAAATTCAATCATGCTATGACTTCGTGATTCTGACTGTTAGCTAGTCTATACTTCTTATCTAGTTTTTCAGTTGGGTAGATGCCAGCATGAAGGGCTTCACTGTGATTGCCAAAGATTGATTTCACTCTTTCCAGGGCTTGATTATGTAACAAAATGAAATTAGACATATTATAAATTGGCAAAGCCCTCAAAGACTCAGTGTTAAAGTGGAGAACATGAGAAGGAAAGGAGAAGCAAACGTTCAGGGTATATAATTTCACGCATCTTACCGCATGATTAAGTGTTACCATAAATTTGGTGAACACTGAATACAAGCAGTTGTTCCACTGTATAAAATACAGACTACTCTGAATTCATCCCAGTTGATGAATCATTTGAGTATGTCCTTATGGCAGACCATCAAGGTTACTGAAGCATGCCAATTTCAAATCTTTATCTCCAGCCATCACAACAGGTTCAAAAGCTATTCCAGCTTGCATCATAGCCATTACCCCCTTTTTGATAAGTCTTCAGGAGAGCCTACTCTGCATCTAGTTTACCAGAGATGGAGATTCGTGCATTTGAGTCTTTTTGGAGCTAGGTCCTGTCACAGCTGTAAGGAGATTTCTAACAGAAAACAATACACTCCTATACCCTGGCTCACCTGAGAATTAAAAATGGAACCCCTCATGACTCATGAGTCAAACAAGTTCAGATAAAGATGGCTATTGACTGCATTCACATCTGTCAGTAAAATTCTTCCAGTGCTAGCAATGCTAGTAACATTCAAACAATCTGGGGCTGTCTTTTTGACATTAGAATGCTTAATCTGTGGCTGTTCTGTGGCTGACAAATTGATCCATCTGCAAGTGTGCATGTTCACGTGGCCCTTGTTAACCTCAGCAGTACCTTGAGGGTGTTCAGGATGGTGGACGTACATCTTTAAAGGTGAAATAAAATGTAAGATTGGCCATGCCACAGATGTTCAGGGGACTTCACATTGTACTGTCTGCTATTGCTCCTTTTTCAGTTGTTTTTGCTCCATTTACATGTTTATTTTGCCTTCATGTAAGGCCATTCACATTGCTGAAGATTTATTGAGCTCATCTATCATTATTCTTTCAGTTGAAGCCCATTTATTTTGCAGTACTTCTGAAGTTGCCTTACATATATTGATTAGCTACAAGGCAATGTAGCACATGCAGATACAAAAAAAGCCAACTTGTCTTTAGGCAGCTCTTGTTCTCTTCTGGATTTAGAGACAATCAGAGAAGTCAGAGCCTAAAAATAATTACTTGTAATTTATCTAGTTACCCTCCCTGAACTGTTCCCTGCAATTATAACAGTGATGTGCCCAGATTCACTTCCCTTTGAATACTATAACTGCAGCTGACTTGGCATGACTCTTGGACATGTTATGACCATGTTGAGGTCGTACTGTTTTTCAAAAGAAAGCAGTCACCTTGCACTATGTGTAGTCTATTTTTGGAAGCATTAATGGCACAGTGCATAAATGCCTGCTTGCCCTGAATACCTTCAAAGCACTGAATAGTACGCATGCTTTACGTAAAAATGAAGCATTCATATCACCTTTTACAAATGTGGAAACAAAATAAATTATTCTTTGTTGGATTTGTTGCTACAGTTGCAATCTTGAGGCTCAGGAATCAGTGTTTTTCTTCAGAAGCTCAGCAGTCTCTTGTCTTATGCTTTTGAAGGTTACTCTGGAAACAGGCTGGATGGTAAATAAGCTGCACCACCTATATATGTGCATACATATATTTACTTATTTGGGGTTGGAACCATCAAATCAGCAAGAGTAACATCCCAGATTGGCACAAAGTCTAATATAGGAATATGTTCATGGAAGCTTCATATGTCAAACCAACAGGCATATGGGAAGATGCAAAAGTTAACTCTTTTTGCTTCAGGAGTTGCCCAATGGCAAAGCACTGTGGCAGTAGCAGTCTCCAGGTGGTTGGAAGCTAAATGCTCTCTATCCCAGCTTATGAGAGCTCTGGCAGCGGAGGGATGTTCACGGAGATTGTGCACCAAGGCGGTGACCTCCCTTGGGACTGCGAGGAAGGGATTCTTTCTGGCAGGGAAGTTTCTTTTTGGTCAAAATAATATCTAAAAAATAGGGGACAATTTCAGCTGTGCAATTTTAAAGCAGTAACAACTCTACTACAGCATCTGAGGCAGCTGCTCAGTTAATGAGTTGTCTCATCAGAGTTTAGGACCAAATGACTCTGGAGACTTATAATGAAACTTGATGCCTTTTGAGCAGAGCTGTGCATATGAACTGATACTGCTATGTTTCGGACAAAAAAATAGCTCTAACTACAATGTTTCTGAGGTCAGTGAGGAAAAAAAGGCTAGAAACTTCTCCATGAATACAGGCATTCACATTGGTGACAGAGACCTATTGGATCTCCTCAGTTATTTGATGTAAGAGAAGCTTTGGCCCTCCTTTCTCTTCCTTCAAATATCCCCGATATATATATATATATATTTTTTTTTTTCTTCTTTCCTTTTATTTGTGAATTCTCTTCCCACCTGTGCATAGTGCTCCAGGTTTTGCTCATCAAGCTCCTCCTAACGCTGTGTAAAGACCTATTTAATAACACACGAAGATCAAACTGGACAGGTTTGCTCTTCCAGACAATGGGATCTATTCTTTTCAGCTGCACATTTATCCAAGCTGATTTCCTCTACAGCCATTCACTGCCTTCTGAGACTTTGCTGTGGGTGCCCAGAAGGTAAGCAGTATTTTCTACAGGTATTTTCTCATATCACCTGGCACTATTTTCATGTTTGGCTTTTTTTGCTCCTTTCCCTTTCTGGACCAACTTAAGGATTTGTGATAAGATCAGATAAAACAGTCCCCTGTAGAAATAACATTAACTGTATTTTAGGTTCTAAGCAATAAGAAAGCATTACTTGACTTAGGGTTCAAGGTGCCCTATACTGCCAGATATCCAATTAATTTAAATTGCATAAAAAATGTCTAGCAACAAAACCCATGAGGACAGAGGTGAAGTGTGCTTTTCAGTCAGGCCATTCACTCCACCTAATTTCCTCTCTAGTAAAAATAAAACTTCTAGATGCATTTGCAATATCCAAAGAGAAAGTCTATGCGTTGTTTCTCCAGCTGCCGTGTTTTCAGTGGCATGTTGTTGCATTGCATGTCTTTTATCAGACTCCTTCGGGATGTGTAATGCACATCCCAATAGGAAGCTGAGGATGATACAAATAATTATAATGTGTGATGCGAACCCACTGTTATAAAGTCAATCTCTCAGCAAATTCATCAACTCGACACATGATGTACAGTACCAATTTTATGCAAATGACTCGTCTAATCCTGCTGGGCAAAATTACTCCCTCATGTAAACTCTGTTATATTCAGTGGAGTTACACCAAGAATTCATTGTTTTGTTCATAAGATCTCAAACCACATTTCGTATGTCTCATTCATCTGAAAACCATGGTAATATGAAAGAGTGTAATCATTTCATTCTGAGTATCAGAGGTATTATGTTCTCTTTTGTTTAAAACAAAAGACTACCTTAAATATTACACATCAGTTTGTTATTGTTTTAAAAACATAAAATATTAACTTAGAAAATAATATTGATTTATAAAACTCTAATAGAATAAAAAAGCTCCATAAAGACAATGGACTGGCTTTCACTGACTCTTGCAAACTTTGGATAAATAGTTAAAAAAAGTTTAATAATTTGAACATAAAATTCATTAACAGTGTAAATTGTTGCAAAAGAGAAAATTAAATGAGACTGAAGGCACTCAGTAGATTTTCTTAGGGATATTTTTAAAAAAGATGTTAAACTAAACCCCAACACCCCCCTCTCCCCAAAAAAATTCCCGAATTGTTCAAACTCAGGAAGTAACAACTGAATTACTCTAAGGTAATAAAAACATGTCAGACACACTGGAGTTTGAAAATGTACATAAATGATGCTACACAGATTTTATTTGTACAAATGACTTATTTTTAATGGACTACAGTGCTACTGTATATGGAGTCTAAACTAAAATCAGATAAAAATACTGTTTGAGAAGTTTCTAGATACAACCAAACTTTGCAGTACAGCTTCAGCCAGGATGTTAAATTCAAATGTCCCAAGCTTTGGAGGTAGCACAACTTTATAACACAACACCTTGAGTTAAAAGTGATGAATCCTACAAAATCTATCTTTGGATTGGGGTTTCTGATGTCAAATCAAAGCCTGTCACCACCAGTTCTCCTTTTACATTACAAACCAAACTGAGAGAGGACTTACTTTTTACTTCATTTCAGAGATATTACAAAGAGTGTATTCTATGTCCCACCTCTATTGATATTTGATTTCTGCCTAGAGAAGGGAAAAAATCCTGAAAAAACAAAACAAAAACCCCCATCTTATATAATTTTGAGCATCTAGATTAACATTTTCTGATATAATATTCAAGAACTATTCAAAATTACAAACTTCTTATCAGAGAACATTTGTTCTCATGTCTTTGCTTTGATTCATCTCACAGAGCTAAGTAGGATGATCAGAATATTTTTGACAACTTTCTCAGTCCACTCCACTAAGCGAAGTTAAATATGAGTCATGGGAGATGTTTCAGAAAGTCTCTTCAGCATGGCTACTACTTGCTCAACTATTGCTTTATATACAACTGCTAGTTTTGCGCACCCTTCTATTACATTCAGTCCACTGCTAATGGTAATGGAACAAACCTAAAGCAATAAACCCTAAAGCAATCTTTGCATTTTTCAGTATGGTTACTGGACACATTTCATCCAATCATGTTATGAGGTAGACCACTCACAAACTAAAGCAGAATCAGGTCCAGTAATATATGTGTAATTGCTTCTTTCATTTTAGGTAGTGTCATTGAAAGGAACTTGAATGAAATAAAACAAAAAAGGCAGCCATGAGATGTCTGGGTTTGCTTGAAAAAGTAATCAAAATGCTTTGTATACTGGAAATGTACCTTCATTTTTTTGTTTTGTATCTTTTGCCCTCCAGATGGTCTACTGTGATGACATACACCTGTTCAGCGTCAGCTATTACCCATAGCGACATATGGCAGCTCACATATTGCCTAGGCTGAGGGGATCTGGGATTCAGGTCACCTGGGGTCTGTTTTCAAGTGGTGCGATGGCAGCTGTGGGAAACTTGATGATTGACAGAAAATTGCTGTTCCTCTCACCAACAGAAAAACTTAGATGTCTTTAAAAACCCAGCAGCTGCATCTTAACTTCACCACATAGGTGCAGACAATACAGCAAATGGCTCCTTCAGCAAACAGCACAATAGAGGTGCAATGCTATCATTTTACATGTTTTCAGTGGTAGGAGTTGTTCAACATGGACAACATTGGCTGTTATGGTAATAAGTCATGAAGTGCGCTGGCTAGGGAGGGCTGAATTGGCTCACATCATGACGAATATGTGGACCTCTGCCCACTCCTAGAACAATGTCTAAAATTAAGTATCTGTAGGTACTGAAATGTGCAAGTGATTTCTTTGTTCTCCTGCTACATCTAATTTGTGTGGGCTGCTACAATACTATAGCAATAGGATACAACAGAAGGTAGCTTAAGAGGGAAAGTATTTTGGGCTCTCTAGAAGCTGGGCTGATAGAAGAAAGGAAAAATGGAAGACATAGGAAGCAAACCTCTAGAGTTTTCACCATTGTTGTTGAAATCATTTGTCGAGCTTTGGAAAAGAGACCTTTTTCATGATCTTTCCAGCAGAAGCAAAGGAGGAAGCTCATGGGTGACGGTGTTTTCAAGATGTTCTGCTAAATGTGGCTGAGTTAACATTTTAAATGGGTTTCTGGTGAGTAGCTGAGTTTCTTGAGGCTTCTCCAAATCAAACAGAAAATGGCAACTTAGAGACCCAGAATACCTCCTGCATTTCTAAAAGTGAAGAGACATCTCTTTTTCTTCCCTGCTGGTGTTTTATTCTGTATCTGCAGCTGAGGAGGGCTACTGCATTGCAGCTGAAGAAATATCTGAAACAGAACAACATGACTTTTGTAAAACCTTATTTTGAACATCCACAGTTCTGAATCCAGCCAGTCATTACATTTAACGAACTGTATAGGAAATGCTTTGAAGTTTAAGTAGAGAAGGACCTTTTTTTTTTTTTTTTATCTTCTTATTTTCAGTGTCTCTTCAGTGATCCAGGGGAGTTTAGCCATCATGTAATAGGGCTAGTGTGGCTGTGGAACACACTTTTGTTTTGGTGGTCACTATCCTTCTCTTACAGCAGCAAACTTTTAACAATTCTAACGAAGATGCTCCCCATGCCTCTGATTTAATAAGCTATTTCTGCATCTACCATACCTAAACTTAACGGTTAATGTAAAGAAAGAAAGAATGTTATTCAAACAAAAACAGGGTTTTGCAACAGGACACTCTCCTTTTTTTGGAGTTCTTGGTGTCACACGTTATAAGTCTTTTGTCTTTCTCCTTCTACTTACCTAAGGAAAATAATTTAACAGCCACCACAGCAGGCAAATTTTGTAGGCCTTATTCAAGTGATAACTCAACTGGGTGAGGACTGAGAACAGTAAGACAGAACTAATCAAAGTTTTCAATCAAAAATTCTTTCTAAATGGCAAATGATTTGTCCTTTTCAGTGTTCATTTCCATATTTTGCAGCTTTCCCTAAAAAATATCACCTTGCTCCCAATAATACAAAGGTTTCACCAAGCTCCCATATGGTCTTCTCATTTCCATTGTTTTTATTTGTACAAGTTAATGGTATTGAAAGAAGAAAAACAATGAGGAAGGCAGAGGAACAAAAAGAAGCTGTGAAAAATTATTCTGAAATATGTCATTTACATACCTTAGAAAGCATGCAGTGCATTTGCTTAAACAATACTCCTACAACATCACAGACAGCATCCTCTTCCCATCAGTTGCATACAAGATTGTGTTTCTGGCTATGTCCAAACTAAACCCACTGAAATTTGTAGAGTTACTGGCATTCACCTGCAGTACAAATAGTAAAGTATAGACCTAAAGATGAAAAAAATTAAGGTAATTTTCTATTATAAAATGAATAGATGTTCATTTTAACCCACTGTTTTCTAACAATCCATGTATTTCACCTTTTCATGCTGCTGACTTAATAAAATCAAAACAAGAGAAGAAAAACAATGGAGCACCTTCTTTGTATCAGGCAACTGAGTAATTTCAATTTTGGGTCATCCATTCAGGACTTCTAGGAGTACAGATGTTTTATTTTCCAGTGCTAGACAACAACCATGTGGTGAGAGTCAATCGCTCCATGTTTATAAAATGGTATCTGGGTTTAATTTCTGCTGTCTGTCAATTGTAGCCTTTGATCTTGGCCTGGAATTATTTTTTCCACTTCACTCTAAGTGACTAGAGGCTACTGCTGTCACTGACTCTTCAATTTCTGATTTCACTTGGCCAAGATGTAAAAGATTTATTTAGAAGAATTCTCCCAAATATGACCCTTAACTGCATTTTTTTTTTCTTCTACCCTCAAGGTATTTTGTAGTGAGTTGTAGGATTAACCTGAAGTAAAATACCCAGCACATGGCAGAATGGAACAGAGTCTATGTGAACAAACAGATGTATTAGAGCAAAGAAGTTCAGTTTTAATAACTAATTGCAGCTGGGACTTTGATATACTCTTCTTTTTTGAATCCAACTGAAATTCGTGGTAATATGTGTTAAAAATTGTGGTATAAATTTCTGATGATCAAGTTACATTGATTAAAGTAATGGATACCAGACTCTGCATCAATGCAGTTATAAATATGGATGAAATGAATGTACGTTACACACTGTTATAAATCTGTGTGTTCAAGGAAAAGCATAAATCTCCATCACTTTTTCCTCCTTGGGATATGAATGGTATGGCTGGTTTTACAGTGTTTTCAATGAAATTATGAGTTGGAGTAATTTGCTTGCTCTGAATGACTTCTGGGTTTTTACAAGCACTTGAGTAGCATTTTTTTCACAGTGGCATATCATTAAAACATACAAAGAAACGTGCACTGGAAAGGGTATGTGACTTTCCAGACATGAACGCAAACAGGATCATGGTGCATTCAGAGACATTTATAAGTACGTACAGCATTTGAAGAGGTTTCTGCCCCTGCAGACGTTTGCCAGGTGTGGCATAACCATGTCTCTTTTCACTGTTTCCTTTCAGTGGCCATCAGTGTGCAGCTAAACAGTGGCAAATAAGAGGATGTGGTGAAGCCTCATGGTTAGAGGAAGAGATCTGATTTTAATCTGTGATAAACCACTCAGTTGCTGTGTGCTACCAGAGTAAGTCCCAGAACATTTTTTGGGGTTGGTGCAGCCACAGGGACTTCAATGAATGTTAGGTTGCAATTCTTTATCTTTGATCTTCAGCTGGTTTCTGATGTATTAGGAGATAGATGAGTTCTTCATACAAGTCAGATCTCATCCCTCATCCAGAAGGAATATACCAAGCTTCCTGCTGGCACTGAAGTGAGACCTGTGCACTCCTGTGAAGCACACATGAAGAATCTCTAGCCTACCTCCTCTTTTCGGGAATGGCACTTATTCTCCTGCTGGGATTTTGTAAGTTTCCTGCTGACAGGGAAGATGGCCTCAGGAGTGGCAGGAATAGCATTTCCCTGCTACCTGTACAGTAAGTTGAAATGTGTGGAGTCCAAGTACTCTGAGTCACTCTAGGGAAGAGGCTAACAGGCTATTTCCATAATACGTCCTAGCTTCCGGATGACCTTTTAGTCAATGAGAGAGGCATCAATCTAGGATAATTGGAAACATCATGGGGATAAGGGGAGATGAGATGGTTGTGTTTTTGTTGTGAGTGATTTTGATGCTTCAACACAAACAAGACTGCTTAAAGATAACAACAGCTCTCTCTAATCTGCTCTCTCAGCAGATTCTGTGGAGAACAATTAAAGAGTTTTTCTGGTTCCTGGCATTTATCCTGGCAGATTCTCCTGGAAGGCATGCTAAGGCACATGAAAAACAACAAGGTGCTTGGTGACAGCCAGCATGGCTTCACTA